>KN819401.1:74722-86767 GCA_000827475.1 Paxillus involutus ATCC 200175
GTCTGAGTGTGACAACTAAGCTAGGGTTCTATATTGTTAGTCCCTACCAGTCCTAATTGACCTGAACTAAGCTACTAAGCGCTTCATAACACCTAAGCACTGTAATCGCTAGTACTAGCTGCTCAGTGACCCAATATTAGCCAGAGAGTGCTATAGGTCAAGCAGTTCAATAGTCAACGCTAAGCCAGTCAAAGGAACGAAGTTAGTAGGCTGTAGACTGCGTCTAAGGAGCCCATTTCTTGTCCACAAAGTCCCTAACCCATCCCTGTTTCAAGATAGAACCCGTCTATCATCACTTTTCCAAGACTCCATATACCGTTATGTGTCAAGGAAACCATCCATTCGTTCTCTAGCAAAGCTTTACAAGCCTTTGCTACCTGTTGAACCCAACCATCCGAGAGATATTTGTGAAGCATTTAGCAGCGCAAATACCATCACCTTGCAACGAACACCCACATTATCAGCCTTTCGTAGTTTTAGTTTTAGTTAGTTTTGTGTTGTTGTTTTAACAAACCGCTGACCGTGACCTGTGGAAGATAGGAACGTCTAGGACTCAGCTGCTAGTCTAACATTAGGCATTTCACTCATCTCCACTAAGGAAGAAGACATCGCGAGAGGAGTCCCTTGTGTGGGCGCATGATAGTCTAAGGATAGAAGGGAAGCGGGTGAGGAACTGCCATCAGGTGTTTCAGGAGCACTACTGCCAGCAAAACTCAAAGAGGATTCTTGTTACGCGGGGTGACACCAATGTGTTCAACCAAAGTAACAATCAATGTTTCCTGTCTCTATCACTATGAGTGATGAGAAGTACTTGGTTGTCAAGAATGAAAGCGGTCGTCAGGAGTTGACCGAGACTCTGGGAACAGAGGTATCAAGAATGCAAGTTAGATTGCATAGAATAAGCTAAAGTACACATGCGTTTAACGACAGCTATATAAATGAGTCTGGGTTGCGCACAGACCATGTAGAGGGAGAAAGGCCATTGGCCGGAATATGATGGAAGGTGAGAGAAGGCATAGCCTTCGAAGAATAAGCTGGGTAGACTTTGTAAAGACTACCTAAAAGGGGAGTTGGGTTGGACCAACTATGAAACTATCCAGAAAGATACGGAACGATGCGGAAAGAGATGGAATAGAAAGAAAAGGATAGGGGGCAACTAGCATATCATAACAATTCTGCACCAGTCGAAATTGAGGAAGTGTTGGAAGCCTCATGGGTGAGAATCTGAGGAACACCCATCATGATTGCTGTTGTAGTGGAAGGAATGCAGAGCGAAGACACAAGAATGGAGGCAGGCAAGGTATAAACCCATTGTTTAGTAATGCAAGTACCACGGGTTATCTAACATATGTAATGATGTACGTACTTGAGTATACCAGCTGTTTGTCCACCTCAAGTTCACATCTATTGTTTCCATTCTGTCCATTCTGTCCTTGCCACAACCTCCTTGTTTGATGCCCAACTGTCCACAATGTCAGAAGTCCTTCCAAATGGAACAGGGCATCACATTCCACCTTCATCAGCCACGGACAGCATGTCGTGGATGGGCAAGGAAAGCTATCCACATTCTTGCTCGCCAGAGTGGTTCCCAACTGCCTGACCACTTACCAGATCCAGATCCTGAACCCATGAATGACAATATGGAACTTGACTATGCCATGGCTGACTTGGAGCAGGAGTTCCCTAACATTGTCCAGCCCGAGCCTCAGCAAGTAGTAGCTGCAGCTCCTGCTGTGCTTGTTGCCTCTGCTGGGCGAGTTGAGCACTTTACAGGTGCTGCATGTGTACATGAAGTTGGGGAGACATTCCTGGATCATTTTGAAATGGATCCCTACACCATATACCATCAGATAAATATCTATTACCCCTTTGCCAACCTCAATGACTGGCAGATGGCCAACTTCCTATTGACATCAAATCTCAGCATGTGGCCTATTGACGACTTCTTGTCTTTGCATCTGGTAGGCCAATCCAGTTGAGTATCTAAGGTGGCTACTTACTGACGTGTCCCACAATAGACCAGGACATTACCTCTTTCATTCTGGATGGCAAAAGAGTTGCATGGACATGCCGAATCCCTTCCAACAGGACCGTTGTAGGGAACCAGAGTTCCCTACGCGTGCAACACCGTGCAACGACCCATCCTATCACGCCCGCATGTACCCAGCGACCTGCCCATGAGGGTTCCATTCGCCCACGCGCATATCCCATTTGCCCGGGGCTCTCCCTTTCGTGTACAGATCCTCGCGTCTGTCCTCGTACTGCCCACTCTGCCCATGCCCTCGTCCGGCCAGTAAGTAGTATACCCTCTCTCTCCCTCTCTCTCCCTCTCTCCCACTCTCTTTCCTCCCTTTGTACTTAGTGTTTCGCCCGATATCGCCCATATATATCAGATCACGTGCCCCTCCACGGGGGTAGTTATGATTACATAAGCCGCCCGCCTGTCAGACAGTCTCGGGCATACCCAGACTATAAAGTCCTGTACGTAGGCACCACGGTGCATTATCTTGCGTCTTAGACTCCCAATTTATTGTTATCAATGATCCCTCGATTCCCATTGCGCGAGACTCCCCTTCAGACATCCGCTTCTAAGTACACTTGGTCTACCCACGCTCGCCCAGACACCGCCCAGCTAAGGTCAGACCCTCTCGTCTCGACCCGTGCGCGTCTCGTAGCCTTAGGATCTCCCATTCTGCCTCCCTCCTCCTTTAGTCTTAATTTCCTCCCTTTGTTCTTCACCTTCGCCCGATTAACCATCGAGCCCCCTTATTGTTCACTCGAGAGGAAGGGGAGACATATCCTCCGGCCTTTGTGCTCACTGCTTCCCTCAAGGGTCGAACCATTCGCCCTACCCCCTCATTCTCTGTCCTAGTCTTCCTCTTAGACTAGCTTAGCTGACTACACCATGGTGGAACTTTAGGATTGTTCCTACATCTCACCCCACCAAATGCCTGGTACACTTGTACTACCGTGATTCTCTCAATTGTGTCGAAGCACTCTTCAACCACCCTTATTTTGCAGGCAAGATTGACTTCTCTCCATTCCAGGTTTTTACGACTGCGGAGCATGTTGTGAGGAAATACAGTGAATGGATGAGCGGTGATGGAGCTTGGGATATGCAGGTAAGTGTACTTTCAGCTCTACTGTGTGAACTTGCATAGATGGGTTGCCAACAGAGTAAACTACCCACTGGATCCACACTTTGCGGTGTGATTCTTTCATCCGACAAGATGAACATCACCAACATCTGTGGGGGCCGAGTTGCACACCCACTCCTCATCAGCCTCGCTAACATCAAGATGAACGTCCAGAACAAAGCATCCTCACATGCCTTTCTGCTCATGGCATTGATGCCTATCGCTGACTTCATGCATCCTGTTACAAGGATGTGCTCGGTCCTGGATGCACACCTATTCCATGCATGTCTTGACATCGTCCTTGAACCCCTCAAGATAGCAGCTCACATCGGCCGGGTGATGTTGGACCCTGTTGGGAACCTTCAACATTGCTTCACACCGCTAGCCTCATATATCATTGACACACCTGAAGCATGCATGCTTGCATGTGTGCATGGCAAGACTTCTCCTGTTACATTGGCTATGTACAAGAACTTTGGTGATCCTGACCGACACACTCCCCGCACCGGTGAACTTACTCTTGCTCAACTTACCACCATTCAATGTGACCCACAGAACGTCAATGCCTACTTCGAGGCATGTAAACCGTTCAGACTGAGTGGTGTTTCCCAGCCATTCTGGCGTGACTGGCCTCTATCTGATCCATCCACCTTCCTTACCCCCAAGGCTTTACATCATTGACATTGCGAGTTCTGGGACCATGATGTCAAGTGGTGCAAACAAGCTTTGGGAGCTGCAGAACTTGATTTCTGTTTCTCTGCCCTGTCTGCTATCACTGGCCTCAGACATTTCAAATCTGGGATCACCACCCTGAAGCAGATCGGTGGCCGGACCCAACATGATGTGCAGCGGTACATTATTGTTGTCATTGCTGATGCTGCCAATCCGGATGTCATTGTTGTGATTCACGCAATGGCAGATTTTCGCTATCTGTCCCAGGCCCCGGTGATCACTACTGATGGGCACAGGGATATCATTGCTGTGCTCAGTGAATTTCACACTCACAAAAAAGCCATCATTGAAGCTGGCCTTCATTGAGGTGACATAAGCAAGGCCGTTCTAGAGCACTGGGACATACTGAAGCTCAAGTTGATGCAGAGTGTCGCCCCCAGCATTGCTCAAGTCGGTTCACTGCTCCAGTGGTCCACAGATACTACTGAACATGCGCACATCGAAGTCATAAAAGACCCTGCAGCAACTACCAACAACAAGAGCTATGATTCACAGATCTGCCGTTACTTGGACTGTGTGGAGAAATGTACAATGTTCAACACTGCCGTGCAGTTGCGTGAGATAGCTATTGTGGCCTCTGCTTCTACTGAATTGAATGGTGATAATGCTGATGGTGAACTGGGTGAGGATGCTGTCGACGAAGCTGAAGAAGCTGCCACTGTTGTCTTAGCCGACCTGTGGTCGCCGAGGCGATCATCTACCAACTTCTTTATGGTCGCTGCAAACCTCAGCATGGCTGCACCTGGGTCTGTTTCATATCCCCCTCATACATTCATGGGCAGCTCAACTGCCATTCACCTCAACCACAATGCATCTGTACGTCGCATTGCAGTCGACTCTGCTGCAGAGACATTCAACATTCAGGACCTGCGTGCTGCATTGGGTGATTACCTGACCCGTGAAGGCGCACTCACTCAAAAATTTCACTCTTTTGGGGGGCAGAGACAGTTGTCACCTGATGTACACCTACCCTTCAAATATCTTCAGGTTTGGTTCAAAGTTCGTGTCCAGCAAAAGGGTTACCATGATAGATCATCCATTGCTCCCATGTTCACCATCCATGCACAACCACCAGATTGCAAATGGAGGTATGGGCGCTATGATGCAGCAATTTCACAGGTAGATCAATGTCGTGAATGGCCGGCCAGTGGCCTTACAGGTACGCACCATACATACTACTAAGTTTCCAGTGCTGACCTTAATGGCAGGGCATTCTGTAGTTGATGTCCATCTCATCATGCATCCCATATCTCCAAGAGGAACATCCCTTGCATGTGCTAACCGCTTTCTCATCTATGCTCGTTGATTCAACATTGGTGAGGTGGAGCATACAACTCATCTGCATGTCCTGAAAAGGGCAAAATGTGCCTCTGGTTTGTTTCTTGGTGATGTATTTCCTCTGGACCAGATCAGATCATATGCCCATCTGGCACCCTGCTTTGGTCCTACTGCTGACATTAGGTTAAGTTCTACAAATAGCTTCCATTCCTCACAATCCTTCTTTCTGAATAAATACTTCGACAAGGATTTCTTTTATGCTATTTCTCGTCACCAGCAACTTGAACCTTTGTAACAGTCCCATAATGCTTTCGAGTTGTACTATTGCTTCTAATACACACATTTCTGTTTCAAGTTGACCAGCATCCACCACACCCGTGACTGGCAGTATGAGTTGTCACGCAAGCCTGAGTGACGTTGTAGTGTTATAGTACCTCATCAACTTGAATGTTGTTGAACATTACTTGTGCCACCACAGGTATCAGACTCGGATGCCTCGTCCCAACGTAACTCCTAGGCTGATCGGATACTAGTACCCCAGGTGGATGCCCTGTCCAATGCTTGTTAGTAGTCACATGTTTTGACCTGATCTTGTTTACAATGCTAATCCAGTGTCTTTCCAGTGTTTCCCACTACAATCATGAGCATATCAGGTGTGGTGCCACTGTTTACAAGGCTGTCGTGAAGAAGAACTTCAAGTTGGGTCGCCTCACTTATACATTGAACTCACTTACTCCGTGTTGCCATTCCTTTTGACAAGTGGTTACTAGGTCTCTACCTCAAGGCTGAGCAGGAGAGACAGCATGGCTATCTCAACGATGGTTCTCACATTAGTGCCGAAGAGGCTGCTGCCATCTACACTGTGACCGTCCAGGTCCACTGGCTCAAAAGCCAAAAGTCTGCACCAATCCCATTCCAGTATGTATATCCTGTCTTTGATATTTGACAATGATTCTCACCTTGTTTAATAGACCCCTGTCATACAAGCATGACACAAAGCTCCTGGTTCTTGCCCTGGATAAGCTTAAGGAGGCTTACTTTGACAGCCATCTCAATTGGTCGCAACGTGAGGAGCTTGCACTTGTCAAGCAGGCGTATGACAACCCCTGTGAGTGTAAGTTGACTTCTGTTTGGATTTTTTAGTGCTAAGATGGCTTGTGGGGTCACAGGTGTATCACACATCAAGCATCCATTCCTCACACAGCATGCCTTCAAGGAGTCAGGCATCGAGTTCTTCGACACTTATGACAAGTTGATTCTGTGCTACGACATCGAGCCCATGGAGAAGATCACTAACACTGTAAGTGAAATGTCATTGGTTCCCATGACCGACCAACTGATGGTTTAATTACTGTAGTATCTTGGCCAGTTCCAGTTTTTAAGCCGACTGATACCTCCCCCCCCCTCCCCCCCTCCTCAGGCTCAGAGTTGTTTCCTTGTGTATAAGTAGTGCCAAGGCATCAATGACCTGACTGACATCTGGGAGACTAGCGAGGGAGAATGCAATGTCATGGTGGAAAGCATGCTCTCCAAGGTAGATTGCTCAACTGTCTTCTTCGCCTGAATTTGGATCACAACTTGGTGGATTACATCACTGCGAAGAACAACACTGGTAAGCTCTCTCCTTCTTATCCATTTCGTCATTCCTAATGTCATTTGCAGTACTGACATACAATGACATCGTGCATACAAACATGTATGGTCTCATTCGTGGTCTCCAGTTCTCTGCCTTTGGCTTCCAGTACTATGGTCTTGTGCTTGACATTCTCATCCTCGGTCTCCAGAGGGCTAGTGAAATGGCCGGACCGCCTCAGATGCCCAATAATTTCTTGCAGTACTGCGACTCAGCCACTGAGATGTGACACCCCATCCGCCTGTACTCTCACTATGTTGACAGGCTACACATTCTCTTCCGCTTCACGGCCGACGAGGCAAGGGATCTCATCTTGAGTGCCAACCCTGATCCTACAACCAACAACATTATTGGCTATAACAACAAATGCTGCTCGCCTCGTGACTGTCGAATGAGGCTCATTAAGCACGATGTCAACCTGGGCAGAGCTGTATTCTGGAACGTGAAGGACCATCATATGTATGTCATCCAGCCGCATTATTTCTGCCGACCAATGTTGACAATTCTAGCTTGGCGTATGATTGTGGTTGGCATGTACGTACAGACTGAAAGTAGAACTCACTGCTGAAATAGTAAGTTGTCTTCTTGTTATTTTATATATAATCTCAGTTCTGTGCAGCAATCCTTTTTGGTGGGTTTCACAGCCGCACAATGGGAAGCCGGCAGTGCAGCTCAGCAACTACCATGTCGATGACATCACTGCTCTTTGTGGTGTCAATGGTACACCATAACTGGCATACCTCCCCACCTGGGAGGGCCCCTCCTTGGAGAAGGCTTCCAGTTTTGAGGTGTCCATGTGATACAATAAGCTTATGGACACTCAGTGCTCCCGTCTCCAAGGCATAGGGAATTCAATCACAAGATATTATTACCTCCAATCACATGGCGGACTCGGACCGCTTGGAAGTAAATTCAAGTTGGTTAACTGATGTTTACGGGCCATCACACTATGTTGTGATTAGTAGGGACAAAAACTTGTCTAATAATGTGAATAGGGTGGGTCTGAACACCAATCTTCCATCTGTTGATTAACTTCTCCTTACAGTCCGTTTCACCCTTTGTCATTTCTACGCTAGGGCAACACAACTCGGATCAGTTTCCATTCTTGCCAGTGCGCCTGTGAGTCAGATCCCCAACCATTGGTTCACACTCACTCTGCATGATGCTGTGCTCATAGCCTCCACCTTCTGGTTTCAAGGAGTCCATATGATACAACAAGCTCACGAATGCTAATGGGGCCATCACACTATGTTGTGATTAGTAGGGACGAGAACTTTTCTAACAATGTGGATAGGTGGGTCTGAACACCAATTTTCCATCTGTTGATTAACTTCTCCTTACAGCCCATTTCGCCCTCTGTCATTCTTATGCTAGGGCAACACAATCAGTTTCCATTCTTGCACTTGTGAATCAAATCCCTAACCGTTGGTTCACGCTCACTCCACATGAAGCCAGCGCTCATAGCCTCCATCTTCAGATAATGACTCGGATCTAGTGCTATTGAGTAAGTCTGCACTGGCAGGGGCTCAAACGGACACTGGTGTAGGCTACTGATACTACTACTACTAGTTGAGGTACTCGTTTTAATGCTGACAATGAAAGTCAGTAGATTGTCATTGATAGTAATGTCGCTTGAAGCCTGGGCCTGAAGGCCTGACATCCGAGTCTACATGTGTATAGTTAAACATATAAAACCCTCAGGCTGTAAAACCTCATGTAGTATACAACAGTTGATTGATGTCTTGCTTTAATGTACTACACTGCTGCTTTGGCTATTTGTTGTAAGTACTTACTCAACAGCCACGTCTTCAAGTTGTCTTTCAGCCATGCAACAGCTGTCATCCGTAATCTAATGTGCAGCAATGGTTCCAACCTCGTGCCCTATGAGCCAGAAAAAGTACAAGAAGCAGGCCTCCTCATCACTTACTCTCCGTTGTCCTTGACACTCCTTGTCCCAACTCCTCCAGGTTGTCTCAGGTCTCGTTGCTGAGGCCAGCATGGGCAGACATTCAACTGCCAAAGTCCCTGCTGAAGAACCATGCAAAGATGCCAGTGGGACTCCCGCTGTTGGTGTGCTATCTGCACCACAGGACCATGCTGCTCATTTACGCCGATCTGCGCGAACAAGTGCTGGACAAGGAGGTTGACTAGACCAACTAGAGAAAGTAGGCAACGCTATTGAGTGGCCAAGGCCTCCACCTCAGCCATCTGTTGTGCTTCCCGATGACAAGCCTGTCAATGCTATGGCACCCAGTCCCAAATGCCGCAATCGAAAAAAGGCGTCAAAACCTGGCATGGTAAGTTATATGATTACATGGTTAGAACTAATATGACTTAACCCTACTTCAAGGGACAGGATGTGGTAAACGCTTCTCAAGGAGCTCAGAATCCACTCCACTCACTGCAGCACCCTCCAAATGCTGCTGCAACACAGACTGCTTTAGCTCCTGTGCTCCAGGCGACAGCACCTGGCTCCCGGCTCCCGTTTTGGTCTGCAAGTCCACACTCCTGTCCCCCCTTTGTTTGTCGGTTCCCAATCCCTTGATGACTATGAACATGATCACATTGCACCACAGTGGAAGAGTGAAACAGGGAGACCCTCAGGTCAAAGCCTACGTTCAGACCATCCCCCCACACCATCTGAGTCTGAGTGGACTACTCCTGCACCAAGTGCCCAGGCACTGGAGCAGTCCAAGTCTCATGCAAACTCCTTACAGCCACCACCACTCGGTTTGCCGCAGCGACAAGGTGGCTTAGGCACAACTGGGGCTACCTGTCGTAGGCCAATGCCTCATGGCAGTAGTAACCCCATCCGACCAGCTGTGCATTTGGCTGGCCGTGGTGATAATTCCAGGGGTGCATCAGTAGTCCCCCAAAGCCTTGCTTCCATCCAGCTCCCAACCACTGTTCCAATGGAGGGGGGGGGGGGGGGGGACGACAATTAGAACAGTGATCTATCCAGCCTTTCTGACATAGAGCACCCACAAGGAACACATCATGATGATGCCAGTGGCGGAGATGTTCATCAGACTGTGGGGCCAAGCACAAAGGACGACCTTGGTGACCAAATGAGCATTGACGAATTTGACAGTGCCCGCTCGAACGATAATGGTGATGATTTTGAAGGTTAGTCGATGTCTATGATTTGAACAAGATTTTCATTTTTCATTTTTAGCTATGAATATCTTTGACTATGGTGATGACGCCCCAAAAGCTCTGTCTGAAGGACCAGTCTCTAATGAAGACACCTGTGGCTCATTGCCCCAACTGCACCTTTGTTTCCCTTTACAACATCTTCCCTCTCAGTGATGTGTCCATCCACCTCAGCAGGCACACCTCCCTTCTCAGAAACAATCCAATTTCCCTCAGAGCATCCCCCCTCAGGAACATTCCTTGGTCCTTCCACATGATAAACAGCTCATTCCTCCTCCACCGAGTCTGGATTGTGTCCCATCTCAGCAATGCCTTCCATCTCAGCACCGTGCACCATCTCAGCACCATGCACCATCTCAGCACCATACACCATCTCAGCGGCCTCATGCTCTGTCTCAGCAGGCTCATGCACCATCTCAGCCGCAGCCTTGCGCTCCATCTCAACAACCACATCCATCCCAACAGCCCACCAGCACTTTGTGGCGTGATACTCATCATACTAAGGATAACCACCAAGTCGGTGAAGAAGTGGTATGTGTCAGACATGTTCATATTGATGTCACACACTTCAGCCGGGAGTCAACTACAATGTTCTTGCTTGCCATCACACCACTAATCGCCGTGTGAGATCACCATCCCCAAGCTACCTAGATGATGTGCATAGTGGCAGTCACCCCTCCAAGAAGCGGCACTGCACCAGCTCTGCCACCTCGTCAAGGGAGGGTTTGACTGAAGAGGTTAGTGACATAGAGAGCAATCACAGTGCAGTCACCCAGGGCAGTTGTGCCACCAGGCACTCAAGAGACCGAAGGGGCGCAATTGCTCTGAAGCCCACCACCTTGAGTTTCTTTGGCCCTCTTTGGGTGAAGCTCCTTGATGAGGCCAAAGCCAAGATGCAACTATATGTTGCCATGGAGGACCCTTTTCCAAGGCTTCAGGTCACAATTGAAGGTCAATGCAATGAGATTTTGATGGAGTTGGTTGTCAGTCATCAGCAAGATGGGAATGAACTAGAAGTAGGTACACCCACCTTTTCTTTCTTTTGTCTAGTCATTTCCGTTTATTCATTCAGACTCATATCACATCCAGGTTATTATCCTTTGCACAGGAGGTCCATGGCATGAATTGTAAGTCACTAAGTCCTACACAATGCTTTATCATTTATCACTAGACAGATCTTCAATGACACTCAGACGTTCCGCAGTGAAATAAAGAAAATTGTGGTCCAAATTGTCCCTATTGAGTATCATTTGGAGGCCCACATACTGCCAAGACTGAAGAAGAACACATTACGGCCGTCAAGGAACAAGCTTCCAAACTCCTCGTAAATGCTGCCTTCCTGCTCAGAGAATGCAACGCACTGGTACATATCCGAGTATAGTTTCCTATGCTGCATGAACTCCTAATGTATGGCACACAGGGCAAGTCCAGCAACTTCACTCATCCTGCCCTCAAGAATCTCTGTCTCGCCATCTATTACACTACTGCTACAAAGTCCCTGCATCAATTTGTCGAATCCCAGTCCTATGTCCCCTACCGGTGTCTTCTTCCTTAGTGGAGATGAGTGAAATGCCTAATGTTAGACTAGCAGCTGAGTCCTAGACGTTCCTATCTTCCACAGGTCACGGCAGCGGTTCGTTAAAACAACAACACAAAACTAACTAAAACTAAAACTACGAAAGGCTGATAATGTGGGTGTTCGTTGCAAGGTGATGGTATTTGCGCTGCTAAATGCTTCACAAATATCTCTCGGATGGTTGGGTTCAACAGGTAGCAAAGGCTTGTAAAGCTTTGCTAGAGAACGAATGGATGGTTTCCTTGACACATAACGGTATATGGAGTCTTGGAAAAGTGATGATAGACGGGTTCTATCTTGAAACAGGGATGGGTTAGGGACTTTGTGGACAAGAAATGGGCTCCTTAGACGCAGTCTACAGCCTACTAACTTCGTTCCTTTGACTGGCTTAGCGTTGACTATTGAACTGCTTGACCTATAGCACTCTCTGGCTAATATTGGGTCACTGAGCAGCTAGTACTAGCGATTACAGTGCTTAGGTGTTATGAAGCGCTTAGTAGCTTAGTTCAGGTCAATTAGGACTGGTAGGGACTAAC
>KN819401.1:101345-113144 GCA_000827475.1 Paxillus involutus ATCC 200175
CTCAGACAGTACACCGTCACCTTAAAAAATCTGGAATGAAGGCTGTAGTGAAGAAAAAACACCCTCTTCTCTCTAAGCATCATAGGAAGGAGTGGTTGGACTTTGCTGTAAGCCATCAGCACTGGACTGTGGAGGACTGGAAGCGTGTTGTATGGTCAGATGAGACCAAAATCAATCACCTAGGGTCAGACGGTAGGAAATGGGTGTGGAAAAAGGCAGGAGAGTCTTAGTGACAGGATAGTGGAGGAAACAGTGAAGTTTGGGGGAGGATCTTTGATGATGTGGGGCTGTATGACTTGGGAGGGTGCTGGAATGGCATGCAAGATTGATGGTAGGATGGATGCTGACCTTTATGTGCAGATTTTGGAGGATGAGCTGCAGCAATCCCTGGAGTATTTCAACAAATCTCCAGAGGATATCCTCTTCCAGCAAGATAATGACCCAAAGCACACAAGCAGGAAGGCCAAAAACTGGTTTGAAGACCATGATTATGAAGTCATGGTATGGCCTGCTCAATCTCCAGACCTTAATCCCATAGAACATCTATGGTTTCACCTCAAAAGAAAGCTGGCAGAGTATCCTGAACCACCAAAGGGGATTGCAGAGCTTTGGGAGAGAGTGGAGAGGGAATGGGAGAGGATTGAGGCTGCTACTTATCAGGAACTTATTCAAAGCATGCCTAGGAGGGTCCAGGAGGTGCTGAAAGCAAAAGGAGGATACACTTCTTATTGATACCCAATACCCTCAATATCAGCAACAAAACCGTTGCAATGAGTACCCTTCATTAATTTGTCAATATCTCCGGAGGGTGTAGGAATTACATAAGCAATGTATATATGTTTGGAAAGCCCTGACCAAGAGCTTTCTAACGATACCTGGGTTTATGAGTCTATGCTTTATGGTTCTCTAGATATTAGCCAAACAATGAAAACTCACACAACATTGCAACACTTTTGTTGCCCACTGTAGGTCACACAAAGTTACCTTGCCTGGACTCTTTGCCTAGTAATGGAAGGAGTGAGTGAGCGGGGAAAAGTAGACAAGACATGGGATACTTGCAGGGACACTTGGATAGGTTAAATACATCATCTATGTCATGCTCACTCCTTGTAGGGATAGAGTTGCCTGGTTTCTTAACAGTGGGTGTGGGCTTGGGTCTCCGTGTAGGTTGGCCAATCTAGGGTTGATGTGAGTAGCTATGCGGTTAAATGATGGTGTGTGCTCACAACGACACCACTGAACGTCTTTCCGGAGCAGGTTGTCAAGACATTGTCCTTCGACGAAGCCGGGGGACCCGAGTTCTTCAATGACTTGGTTTTGCGAGTCTCCATGAAGGGGGGGAAGGGAAGGGGGGAATGCAGATAAAATAAAATCAGAGATCTGTAATCTCCAATATTATCTCACCAAGACCTGTAGTCTCAATGAGATTATTTGTGGACTTGAAGTCACGAGAGAAAAAAAGAAACTAAATGTTGCAGTGGAGAGTAAGCAGTGAGATTTGATATTTCTTGAGGAAAACGGTTGCGAATTGAAAGAACAAAAAAAAGGAAAGGAAATGTGGCAGGGGAGTAGGTGGGGGTGTCCCATTCTATACCATGGTGTGGTTTGGAGTTTGCTGGGTGAGAATCGAGGATAATCAACAAGTGATTGTCATGAAAAACTGTCGCGCCTATCTGGCAGCCATCAATGCAGTGTCCCAGTATTTCGGCGCTACTCCTGATCACAGATCAGACACTGATGATGTCACAATAAGGCTGCTACATTGGACGATATCTGAAGGAGTAAAGCTCTCAGGCTACAGCGATCAAAGTAGAGATATTGAGGAAGAAAGTTTGGAATGCACGGGACCATGAGTAAAGGTTTCCTATGGATATGACAAGGTAAAAATCAAGCAAAGGTTTCCAATGGATACGAGGAAGAGAACCAGGTTGGATGAGTCACAGCAAGAACGGTGGCCAGCGAGGAGGAGGAAAAGACCCTAGAGACTCAAAGTCTTTCGGGCAGTTGCTGAAGACTCCAAGTCTTGGGCAGCTAGGAATGGCATGTAGCTGTTGGAGAAACAGGTCAGATGACGGCGAGAATGGCGGCCAGCGAGGAGGAGGAGAAAACCCTAGAGACTCGAAGTCATTCAGGCAGTTGCTGAAGACTCCAAGTCTTGGGCAGCTAGGAACGGCACGTAGCCATTGGAGACCAGAGAGCAAGTGGTAGGTCGGTTAGTCACTGAGATTGTTTGGTTGGAGTTGTTAGTAGAATTTAGGAGTTTAACTTGAAAGACTTCAACCTGAATTAATCATAATGCCAAAGTCGCTGAACTTCTAATTCTAGTAGCGCTCTGCAACTTTGTCACTTTCAGTCAGTGACTTCACTCAACTTTCACTCATCTCGTCCTCACCACCACCACCTAACCACAACAACTTACCAGTTCCTCTTCCTATTACTACCAGAAAGGCTTTGAGCCTTCAGAACCCAGTGCACAAGACTGTGAGTCTGTAGGGTTTTCAGTTCATTGTCCTTTGTTGTCATTGTCGTTTCCTTCGTCTCTAGTACTGTTGTGGTCGACACACCACCATCTTCATCTCTTGCATGCCCCACCCCTCCCCACCTCCAGCAAGGTTTCGAGCCTTCAGAACCCATTACACAAGACTTTGAGTCTGTAGGGTTTTCTGTTTGTTCTGTTGCGTCATCGTCACCGTTGTTGCCTTCGTTGCTGGTACTTTCGCCGTTGTTCCCTTAGGTCCCTCAACATCACTCAGGTGTCAAATATCCAATGGATCCTGCTGCCGCTACCTCCGCTTCTGCTCCGAAGTTCAAAGTGGGTGGTGGATCTCACCGCGTCGGTAAGATACAAATTGCTTTGGACATTCTGCTGTACTAATATGTCTATATGACTTGTACAAGGTGGTGTCCAGGACGGTTTGCAGCTGGGCAGACCGGGTGGAACTCACCATGGCAGTAAGCTACAAATCAATGTTTGGATATACTGGTGTACTAATATGTCTGTACGACTTCTAGAATTTGATGCCCACGATGCTCGTGCACTGTGATATCCCTCCTTGAGTAATTCCATCCTCCAACAATGACTGGGCTCCACAGCCGTTCCTATTCGAAGACAAAATCGTGCAAGTTCCCGCTGATGGTCGATTGGGGACTGTGGACAGCTTCCAATGGCCACAGCTTTATACTATTAGTTAGCCATGGTCAGTAGCTGTCAAGTGCAACTTCAACATTCTGGATGAACCTCTGGCGGCGGTGTGGTACACCCCATCATACGATGACTTCGTGCAGGTCCCAAATTCTCTGTTGCTGATTGGATCTCTCAAGCCTGCGAAACTTGATGCCTTAGCGCAGTTGATGGGTCAAGTCCAACTGCGCGAGAACGCTTACAAGAGAGGGAAGCACCACCTGTGGGCTGGTGACCAAAGTATGAGGATGGTTCAATCATTGCACGTCATCTTCAATCATCTCAATCAATTTCCTCTCACCCATCATGATACCATTGCCTCTGTCACGGAGTTCCAGCATGCTGTGTTGGATTTCCATGCATACTGCGACTACCATCCCTTCATCCTCCCTTGAATGGAGCGCCCACAGTACCCTTTCCCTGAGGTCAACACCCAGTGGATGGGTGCTTTCACTGAGAGTGTACAGGAGGCAGAGGCACTTTTCTGAGCAGGTGTCCCTGTGTGGTATGTTCATCCCGAGGCCTCGGTGAATAACTCCACCATTGTGGAGGCCATTGTCACTCCCTGTCAGCCCGACCACATCGTGCTGATACCCCTTCACCATCCATGGACAAGGGTGGTGATAGAGGACCCAAGAAACACCGCAGGGATCGGGCGGGAACATCCAGACCATGTAAGTATTATGTTTAGCTTTGTCGTCAATATCTGACATATTTGGTCCTTCTCATTCAGACCCTTCCAAGGCAGTGGCAGTGGCTCGGGGCAATGTGACAAGTGGGTGGATTTGGAGCACCAGCTGCTGCCCCCCCGCCATGTCGCCTGGTCGGCTGCCATGGAGAGTGTGGTCAAGAGCAAGAAGGCCATCCGACCCCGGGTCATGGATGTTGGGTATCAGTTTCCAGAACCTGCGGTATTCGCTACGGTGCTGGCATCTGACAGCCAGAAGCGATATCTCACAAACTGGCTTGCTTTGCGTCCCCTCTGGTTGGGTTGCATCGCCAATCAGCCTCACCTGCCCACCCCTGGCCTGAAAGTTTGGTGTGCCTTCCTGAACAGTACTCCATCCACTGCCATCGTGTCATCCTCCACCGCTGTTACATCGTTTTCAGACGAAGTGAAAAGAGCAGCCATGCAATTATTCGGTGAGCACTTCACTGAGATGGGGGCCGCGTTGACTTGGGCTGAGGATGTATCAGTTGATTTCAGGGCACGTCCATCGTGATTACATCTCTTGCCCTCAATCTCATCCCAGAGGTGTCATTCCGATATGACCTCCTTACCCTTGACTGATTCCTCGTCCCACAACTCTGGGTTGATTCTCCTCACGAATGTCAATCCACCTATGACAGCGTGTTCCCATTGAGGTGGGAGGCACATGGACTGCTCCTTTGCCGACGGAGATTAAGTGCCTCTGTCACGCTGACATCCGGGCTGAGCAATTCCTACCGTTCATCAATGCATTCCACACCCTCATGTCTCGTTAGCCATCTGCGCCAGCACGTATGGATCAGCCTCTGGTCGAACCGCTGGCTGATAGTGTTTTGAGGGAGAAGGTTGTGGATGCACTTAGGTTTTATGTAGAAAGTTTTTTCACCCACACTGGTAGGCCTCCTGTCATCCCATGTTGTATCCCTGGCAGCTCACGTGCATGATTATTGATGTCTCGTTTTTTTGTCGTTGTGTATTTCAAATGCTGTGTCCACTCTCCCCTTAGTCATCTCTCTCATATTTGATTGGCCATTGCTATTAATGGACATATTGGTTTGATGGATTCATCTTGTGATCATGATCAGTGTTAGCATTGTTGATGGATTCCCACTGACGAGTTACAGAAGACCATACCTCGTCAACTCACAGCGTTTACAGTGCAAGAATCTACTCCCTCCTTATCTTACAGGGATTTCATATCCCCAGAACTGAGACTTCGAGTCTCCAGTAGTGCTGCTCTGGGCTGCATGCCCAAGACAGCCTTGTCCTTTGAGTGAGTTACCTCAATCATTTTGTATTGATTACTTGCCGCTTCGCCCTTCACTGATTAGGTGTCATGGCTGTTCCCTGTGCTCGTATCCACAAGTCAAAGTCAACTTCGCCGTCAAAATCCCAGGACAACCGTGTTCATCCTGCCATATCCCCATCCCAGTCATCCTCACTTGTGGACAATAATCCCTTCTTACCCCTTTTACCCTTGGCTTCCAGCGGTTCAAGTTCGGGTTCAGTGCTCTGCACCCAGAGAGTCCTCATGCATTCTAACATGTTTACTGGATTCTGACGGCCACGCTGTGTGCAACCAAGCTGCCTGGACAGGGCTACAGGATCAGACGTGTGCGAGGGGTGCGATGTGTTCGTCCCGTAGGGGATGCGCACTCTGAGAAGTGCTGGAGGTGAGCTCAAACCACAAGGGGTGTCCCTGGTGTGAGGAATGGGAAACCTGGCCATAAGGGCAAGGATGTGCACAGATGGGCAAGGATGCACACAGATGGGCAAGGATGCGCACAGAATGGGCGACAATGGCCACAGATGGGCACAGAATGGGTGACAATGGGCACTGATGGGCACAGATGGGCGAGGAATGGGCGAGGAATAGCAAGAAGTGTCGTGACGGATGTTGCTGGGTCGTGATATAGGCTTCCCCACGCTAGGGGACGCTGGCCTATGATGGGTGCGTCAGATACACTAATGATACTTAGGAAACGCTGGGTGTGCGGCTGTCACACAGAGAAGGAAACTAATGGGCAGATCAACAGCAGGTTGATTGGGTGATGAAGGATTCATACAGGACAAAACGATTCATACAGGATGAAGGCTAGCTACATCCTTATATAGTCTCGGAATCTCCCAAGACATGACAGAACCATAATGGACACATACCAAATAAGGCTTGGGTGGACAGGACTGGTGGGCGCATGGGATAACCATGGGCTCGGGCGAGGATAGGATGATGCAAGATGGTCCGGATATGCACCAGGTAGCGTGGGAAAACCGGCCAAGGTCTCGCGCGGTCATGCACAGAATGTTTGGCCAATGCACATGAGATCTAATGGTGATAATGCTAGTCGGGGCGAGATGCAACTGTGCAGGGTGGGATGATGCTGCCCATGGCTCAGGTGAGGGTAGGATAGTGTAAAATGTACTGGGTGAGCACCGGATAGCGTGGGAAAACCAGCCGAGGTCTCGCGCAGTCCTGCGCATGATGCAATGCTGGTATATAGCTGGAAACCTGTATGGATGACATCTGTGGCAGTAGGGAACTGCAGTTCCCTACAATGCAACAGTACATCTTTTTATCTCCCAAAGGAACCTCCTGTTCTTGTTCTCCCAGGTCAGCAGCATTTCGTACAGCAAGTTGCCCCTGCCCTGAAGCAGTCACGCGCCAACACAGGAAGTCAGAGGATGAAACCCTGTCACAGTGGCCATGCTCGGTCCTCAATTGACGATCTGTTCCCAAAGGACAACCAAGTGTCTAGCGACAATCAGCTCTCAAATGACAATCCCTTCTCCAATTTCAACGATGGCGCTGAATACTCCACTGAGCCGATATTCACATTCATTGATCCTTCTCAACATCAACCACGGGTTAACAGTCACCAGAAGAGGATCAACCAATGGAACTGCTGGGCTACAGAAGTGATCCCATCTCTCTTACCGCTGTTTCGGACCCACCTGCATGAGATGTCAAACATGAATGCGCCTGCAGTTATCGAAGACGCAAGAGGGGATAAGCATAGCTGTTCGTGCCTTTCCAATGGGCGCGTGCTACAAGTTTCTTGTGTATTCTTCGACCATAATTGTTCCATCTGCTTTGTGCAAGTGTTCACTGCTTACAATTTGTTAGGAATTGAAAATATATCCCTCCGAACCTGCAAGTGTTCCACTGTGCTGCATCAACTGATGTCGATGGGGCTCTTTGCCTGCGCTCCAATTGCTCTGTCACTAGCAGTAGACCTGCGTGTATTGCAGTTTGTCAAGACCCTTTTCGTACACCAGATGCCAAATACCACTGCTTGGTGTGAGGCCCTGGAAGTGTTTCTAGCTGAGCGTGGCCATGCCTTGAAGTCTAAGATTCATGGCAACATACCTTACACATATAATATTGCTGACTTTGATCATATCGGCAGGACAGCCTCAGGCAATGTTTTAACAACACATATCACTCGTATTACATACTAGTCTTTCAGAATCATGATCACGTCTCTGAGACCATCAATGCAGCTCGCCCAGTCAATGGTTCAGGGGAAGAACATCAACAGCCATCAGATTATCTGCGCGCACGTTGTCCCCTTTGCTTCGGTGCACACGACTGGAATAAATCTTGCACTGAAGAGAAAATGTGTGTCCGAGTCTTCACATAACTATCCCGACTTATACTGACATATATGACAGGGTCAATTGCATTGTCTGTATTGATGCATGTTTCACTCAGAAGCGGTCGAAAAACCCTAGGGGCGCTGAGGGCCACGACCCTCCAAATCCCTCAAAAATGTTCTTTCTCCATCCTGACTTCATTGCGAAGATGGAAGCTCATGTGGAGCAATGCCACTCCCAAGGACAAGAGCGTGGCCGAAGAGTACCGAGGACTGCAGATGATGACATGGTGGAGGAGGGTATGCGAGTTCCAGTCTCGGTCTTAGATGGTTGTGGAGAATCATTCAAAGCTGCCGATGAAAAACGGGAGAAGGTGAGCACCCAATTCTTCGCCGACACCGGGCTAATGGCTTTACTTTGTCGCCATGATCACGTACTGTGGCTGGCCAATATGACTACCACAGGGGAAAAGCAACACTATGCACTTGTGCTCATCCAACAACTATCCCTTCATATACCCAACACCATGAGAGTTGGACTTCTATATGACATTGGCTGCCAACTGGAGCGCAGTTTGCATAAATGGAACTTTTTTGATAGCCCGCTTTTATCAAGATTCCAGTTCGTGATTTCCATGTTCCACGCATATGGCCACCAATGGCCTTGTCAGGTTGTCTATCACCCATGCAAATGACTAGGCTTCAGTTTATCAGATGGCGAAGGCTGTGAGCAGCTTTGGAGTGCTCTGAAACCTCACATTGCACCCCTCAGAGTGTCTGGGGTAAGTCACCGTGGTGGATATCTCGACTACAACCCGCTTGCTCATGCTTAAGTAGTTTCATCAACGCTTGTTTGTCCTTGACATGCAAGTACGGCACCTTGATGCGAAGTCACTGTCTGCATATGGCATTTGGCTCAGCCGTCGATGGGCTCACTGTCAAGCATGAAAGCGAGTGGCCAACAGAGGATTGAGGTCTTGTGGCATTGAGGAGGGCCACTTGCGTGACCAGTGGGCATTGCAGGTGGAGCATCAGACAAAGCCTGGTCCAAGTGTGTTGTTTTTTTAAATCAAATTTTTAAACTGCTCATTGTCCTTCAATGGTCCAGGGCAGTCGAAAACTAAAGTGGAGGAGGAGATTGGTCAAATCCTGGAACTCGAGAAGCTTGTCAATGCTCATGAAGCAACCATTCGACGACTTGAGATTCAGCTCATATTGAACCAAATCAATGACTACCCTTCCTTCCAACTCGAGATGGCAGATGCTTGTGCACAGCATGACAAGCTGTCTGAATCTCTCTGAAGGCGTTGTACTGCCTTGGGGGTAGATGGAAAGGCAAATCTGAAGAGACTGAGGCAAAATAAATACCTACAGGTTCAAATGAATGCTCTTGCCGTCAAAACTCGCATCCGAGAGCGCCTTCGTCGTCACAAGTTTGAGCTTGAGAGGATTGAGAGGGCTTACTGACAAACAGTAGGAGGTTAGCTTTGTTATTTTCTTTCACTGGGCCTTACTGAGTTGCCATTGACCAGAGCAAAGGCTTCGCTCACATACTGAGATGGCCATCGAATGTTGTGAACCCACTCTCCTCCGCCTTGTATCAACCTACAACACCTTGTGTGGAATTCTGTCCACTCTTGTAAGGCAGCATAAGGCAGTGCAGGGAGCAGTCACCCCTCATCCTATGCCTCGAGGCTTGCTGATGAACATGTCCATGAAGGAATTAGATACCTACTTGAGAGAGATCAGTGTCTGGAGGAGGAGGATAGAGTCGCTCGTGAAAGATGTCACCTGCAGGAATGGCTCAGGGTTGAGTGGGATGCTACTGTGCTGGCTCATACTCGTTGCTGTGAGTGTTAATGTTGGTATATGCCATTGTCATTAATACTACCTTGTAGTGGAAGCCAATGATCATGGCATGGTCTATCAGTTGGACCTTAAGAAGGATGAGCTCAGGTTACTATCCAGGGCCTGGGAGGTCCAAGTTCGACCCATCCATCCTGCCTGGCCAATGGCTGAAAATTGGAGACCAGACACTCATGTTGCTACTCTTGAGGCAGAAGGTGGTTTCAGGGAGCATCTGGTTGATGAAGAGGATGATTTGGAGTCTGATGAAGAGGATAGGGAGGATGATGAACTCTTAGATGCTTTGGAGGACTTTGGGTTACTGGATGAGTATCAATTGGCAACCTTAACTGATGATGATGAGCAAGAGGGTCAGTGGAATGGTGCTATGGCCGAGGGTGAAGAGGATGTGCTAGATGGGGGTATTGAAGATATGTATTTATTTTCATCATCTCCTGTTCATCCTAGTATGTGGTAAATGTGGTCATATATGTATATGATACCTTGTTAGTACAACAGTCAGAGGACTGATGTCTTTGGGTTCAACAACCCAACACACTTGTTGATTGGGGCTAGCCCAGGCACTGAAATAACATGGCCATTACACTCAACTGATGCAGTCTCATAATAAATGATGTTAGCTGACTGAAAGCATTGGGATATTCCACATGTGATATGCAGTTACAATGGGATAGTCCATATAGTCAAGTCACATTGTAATTGGTAGTGGGATAGCCCCACCCCCTGAGGGGCTGACCCAATGACAAAGATGACAGTAGCACCAAAGACATAACTGTACGGGGCTATCCCACAGCAGCCATTTGTTTCCATGGGAAGGCCCCATAATCAAGAAATTGCCAGGGGCTAACCCATGAAAGAAAGGAATAGCCCACGTAATCAAAAAATCAGCGGGGGCTAACCCATAAAAGAAATTGACTGGCAGTGGGATAGCCCACAAGTGACTCACCTGGTGATGGGCTGCCCCAACCACAGAGATAACTGTATGGGGCTCTCCCACAGCAGTCATTTGTTTCCATGGGATAGCCCATTTGATCAAGAAATCAGCGGGGGCTAACCCACAAAAGCAATCAATTGGTAGTGGGATAGCCCACCAATGACTCACGTTGTGGTGGGCTAACCCAATTACCAGAATCATGGTGTCACAGTTCCATCTACAACAGTCACCAAATTGTATGGGGGACAACACACAGACCAACCCACAATGAACTATTATTATATTCCCGACACCTAAACTAGTGGTGGGATAACCCCAGTGAACCTCTGGGCCAACCCATAACATTTATGTGACAAGGCATATCCTTCAAATCCATGGGCTAACCCACAATATTTTTCATATAGGGACCCCTGGCATCAGTAAATGGCATGGGAGAGCCCAATGGACATCCGGGCCAACCCATGGAAGTGGGGGGTTAGTGGGACAAAGTCGCCCTATGGGGTGACCCGAGATAACATGTAGGGATAACCCATTGAAAACTTTGGTGGAGAGTGGGATAACCCAGGATATTGATGGAAGGACCATGGAATTCACATCCCTTAGGTGTATTGTTCCCACCAAATATGTGGTACCTAAGAGGCCCCAACAAAGGGGTGACTGAAGTGCACGACAACGCCAGACCGACCGTCCCCTTCCCCCAGTCCCACAAAGACACAAAATGATGCACGTTGGCCAGACAGCGCACCCACTGTCCCTAAGGCCCACGAGCACGCCAGATCACCACCAAATGACCAGCCCACTCACCCCAGCCCTACGAGTGTGCACCCCACTTTCCCTAAGGCCCATGAGCACAGCAGGTGGCTTCAAAACGACGTGCCCACTCCCCCCGGACCCACGAGTGCACCAAACGGGTGACGTCTACCCCAGATGGCCCAAAACAGGGTATCCCCTTCGCTCAGGGCTACAAGCACCCCAACGGGGCACCTACAACCCACACTGCGCCAAACGCCTCACCCACACCCCTTCCCTTCAACCAAGTGGCCCATCCCCACCATCTGTGACGACATGTCCCCTGTAGAAGATATTTTGTGTCGTAAATATATTTATATTTAAATAATAGATCTGTATGTTTGTATGCTAATAATTTAAATCTCCCCCCTGTAATAATTACATGTGTGAACTAGATTGTAAATGATGAAGTAGAAGGCACCAAAAAAATGGAGAATAATTTGAGGGTTCAGTTCACCTCACTTGCTTGCTGGCCGAGGAATAAGGCCTGCACCACCTTGGTCACTGATTTAAGAGGAATTAAAAACTTGAGGAGGGAAAAATTTGAGGGGGCGTAGCCCCTTTTGCGCGTGTAGCGTGGCTAGCCACAACCCATGTTGTGACAAAGTCACAACAGGTTACAGCTAGTGATAGTGTGCCGGAAGAATCATTATTATTATTCAGACTCAGATCCTGCTTTGTTATACTAGACGCATGGACCACCAGTACTATATTTGAGTCTCCAATT
>KN819402.1:5332-46542 GCA_000827475.1 Paxillus involutus ATCC 200175
AGTAGCATCTAGCGCTCATAGTCCTGGTGCTGCAGGAACCACGGCAACAGAGCTACTGCTGGTGTTTCAATATTTTGAGGGCTTCATAATACATTTCGGAATTTAATATTCTCAATCACATTCTATGACCTCATAAAGATTATATTTTTACCTCACTTGGAATGTTCCACATAATAAGATATTTTCTTACTTATTCTGTTGACCACTTAAATATAATATTTTAGAATTCTATTTTGAATTATATTCTAAGCCCCCAAAAACATTGGAATTTCCGGTGTGTAAGTAGTTAACTGTAGTATACCTTAGTAGTTAGTCACTAAGGTAGACTACGGTAATGTGTCTATGGTAAGTACATGATTAGGTAATCTATGTACCTACATTTGTATTCCAACATCCTATCCCACGCTTCCCGTTCCCTCAGTCAGTTACTGTGCTAACGACTGAGGGTAAGCACGTCCTTATGTATCAAACACTACACACAACTAATGTTGTATAGTCCTAACATTGTCTAGGTACATAATATCAGTCAGTTACTATGCTAATGACTGAGGTGCTAACATTGTCTAGTTCCAACAGGTTATGAGCCCCGCTCACTCATATTGAGAGAGCCGGAACCAAATCTAGACGATGCAGACCCATACCTGGCAAGACTGCCCAATCCAGGCTGCCATTTTCTGAACTTGACATTTTCAACACAAGTATTTTCATTTGACCTCTATCGAGCGTGCAATCACGAGCACCCATAAAAGCAACACAACACTTACCACAGACAGTGATGGTCTTTCCATCCAACCCTCAGCTATGCTACCATGGGACCAAAAGCCGAAGCGAACACCAGGGGTCAACACACCTGATCCAAGACTGTCACTGTGGGCATTATGCCTGCTAGCAATGTCAGTACAACCAGCTTGCTGACCAGCATCACCAGCAGCATAGCACCCCAGCCAACACCACAGCCGGCACCAATTTTAGCAGTGCCACCCACTTATTACATCCAGCATGCAAGGGGCTACCAGAGATAGAATTTTCAACTTTGACTCCTCTAGTTAGCCTTATTTGTGTACTTCTGGGGTCCCAATTTTAACTTTTCAGCTATCTTTTGAGAAATGGCATTTGGCAGCACATAGTATTGAACAAATAGGATAGTATAGTGTCTGTGACCAACATTCAATGCTAGTTGAGGATACTTTCATTTGTAAATGAGCAGGCAGCCTGAGTCCATTCATGATCACCTATACTCCACCATAGCCCATTACTAAATATGGTAATAGCACCTCGGCAAAAAGTTGTACTAGCACTGGGTAGCCGACCTCAGACTGTGTGGTTTCTGTGTGAACACATGTCATGGTCTTCAAGCCCAGTCGCTGACTACAACACCCTATGCGATAGGATTTTCAGTAATATCTGGACCTCTGATGATGATTGCTTTTCAGAACCAGACTTCAAAACTCATGGGGATACAGTGGTTTCCAATTACACTGGTGTAGTCAGCTAAGCTAGTCTAAAGAGGAAAACTAGGCCAGAGAATGAAAGGGTAGGGGGCGAATGGTTTGACCCTTGAGGGAAGCGGTGAGCACAAAGGCTGGAGGATATGTCTTCTCTTCCTCTCGAGTGAAACAGTAAGGGTACTCGATGGTTAATCAGGCGAAAGTGAAGAACGAAGGGAGGAAATAAATACTAAGAAAGGGGGAAGGCAGGATGGAAGATCCTGAAGCTGCAAGATGTGTCCGGGTTGAATGCGGGTGGTGGAGTGATAAGCCTGGAGATGAGAGAGTCAGACCTAAGCTGGGCGGAGTATGGGCGAGCATGGATGGATCAAGTATACTCAAGGGCAGATGTCTGGAGGAGTCTCGCGCAATGGAAGTCGGGGGATCAATGATAATGATAAATTGGGGGCCTAAAATGCAAGATGGATCCACCGTGGTGCCTATGTACAGGACTTTATAGTCTGGGTATGCCTGAGACTGTCTGACAGGTGGGCAGCTTAGGTAATTGTAACTACGCCCGTTGAGGGGCATGTGATCTGGTACATGGGCAATATTGGGCGAAACACTACATATGAAGGGCAGAGAGGGAGAGAGAGGGTATACTACTTACTGGCCAAATGAGGGCATGGGCAGTGCGGACAGTACGAGGACAGATGTGAGGATCTGTAAACAAAAGGTAATACACATAAGAGAAGGAAAACAGTGTAGGGGAATGGATTAGCCAGGCCTTGCCTGGTAACGTAAGTGAGGGGATCTGCACCCAAATGGGGTACCGATACTCGGGTACATCCGTGAGAGAAGCCTGGACTACGTGATAGAGGGTGAAGGCATGGTTGGTCTGCTCGGCCCGGTGCCGCATGCTATTGAATTGACATGAGTTCAGCGCGAGGTAATCAGCTGAGTCATTGCCGGCTGCCGTGTGACAATTGAGAAGCTCGGTATTCAGGCCTACCCAGTTTGTCGGATGAGAACTCGGCACTATTATGTCAACGTTGTCACATGAATGTGTGATGGGCTGGAACAGTGTGGTGAAGTTGTGTGTCATTCCATCGCGCTCTCGGGGCGGCATCTGTTCTTTTGATGGGCTTTTATGCTCTTTGCAATTCATTATTCCTTTACTAGTATCACTACTGTACTGAGTAGGTACACTAATGAGAGGAGGGATTGGTTCTGAACTTACGAGCAGAGGATTCAAATTCTTTGATCCCGTCACGGCATTTCCCAAATTCCCAAAAAAGGCAGCTGAGGTGAGGTAGCTACATGACGTGATGGAATTCCTGACACTTCTTAGAAGTCCTGCTCTCGGCTGTCCGCTCCTATGATAGTGATCCCCACAATCTACTTTTATCTCGTGCTTCGATCCGGATTTAGTAAGAATTACCAGATATGTACCTGCTTTTCGTTCCTGGATTGATACTGAGTTTCCTTGCTGCCATGGGCGGCCTAGAATGAGGTCACATGGGCATCTTTTGCCCATCCAAATCGAGGCGATCGTCTGTACAGATCCTATGTAGACTGGAACATTCTCTGCTAACCCATTTAGAGTACTTTTTCCGTTATTGATATCAGTCAAGGTCATCTCCTTAGAGTTATCTATAGCTAGTCCTGAGAATTGATCCCAAATTGAGCAACTGATAAGATTGATCTGGCTGCTGGTATCAATCACTGCCTCGATCACGCGACCACTGATCGTGACATCAACGTAAATGTGCCCTGCCAGGATGTCTTCGTTCAGAGGCACTGTTCTCCCTCATAATACTTTCCCGTTGTAGGGAACCAGAGTTCCCTACACGTGCAGCACTGCGTGACGACCTATTCTATTACCCCCTAATGCATCCAGCGACCCACCCATGAGGGTACCATTCGCCCACATCTGTATCCTCACTCGCCTGGAGGTCTCCCTTTCATTTACAGATCCTCCCGCTGTGTTAGGGAGCCCGAAGGGCTCGAGGCAGATCAGATGAGGCTTAGGGGTAGAGGTGCCAGGGGTCAGAGTGACCCCAGGAGTTCAGTAGTTAGTCGTCAGCTTGTGCTTAGTCAGTCATCATTCCATAGCTTGCCACACCATCTGCTAGGTGTGAGCGCAAGTCAGGTTTCGAGCTAGCCCCAGACCCAGTAGCAGGTCCTTAGAGTGACCACTCCACCGCCCGTCCTCGTACCGCCCACTCTGCCCATGCCCCTGTCTGGCCGGTAAGTCATATACCCTCTCCCTCTCTCGCCCCCCTCGCCCCCCCCTCCCCTCTCTCTCTCTTTTGTACTTAGTGTTTCACCCGATATCACCCGTATATATCAAATCACATGCCCCTCAATGGGCGTAGTTACAATTACCTAAGCCGTCTGCCTGTCAGACAGTCTCAGGCATACCCAGACTATAAAGTCCTGTACATAGGCACCATGGTGCATCATCTTGCATTTTAGACTCCCAATTTATTGTTATTAACAATCCCTCAATTCCCATTGCGTGAGACCCCCCCTCAGACATCCACTCTTGAGTACACCTGGTCTACCCGCACTCGCCCAGACACTGCCCAGCTAAGGTCAGACTCTCTCGTCTCCGGGTTCAGCACTTCACTGCCTGGATTCAACCCGCACATGTCTCGCAGCCTTAGGATCTTCCATTCTGCCTTCCTCCTCCCTTAGTCTTTATTTCCTCCCTTTGTTCTTCACTTTCGCCTGATTAACCATCGAGCACCCTTACTGTTTCACTCAAGAGGAAGAGAAGATATATCCTCCAGCCTTCATGCTCACTGCTTCCCTCAAGGGTCAAACCATTTGCACCCTACCCCTTCACTCTCTGGCATAGTCTTCCTCTTAGACTAGCTTAGCTGACTACAACCTTGGAGCCCACCGTGAGGGGTTCAGCTGGAGCCCCTCAACATCAAGCTTCTTACCGCATCTTTTCACGACCTTCAGGTCTCATTAGACCTCTCGCCCTACCATCTGGCTTCACCCACATCCCAACTCTCACCAGACAGCTGCCTCCCCCTTGACAGCCACGTCTTGCTTACCTTCCATCTTTCGCCTATACCTACTCGCTCAAGTCACCTCTTGCCTGAACAAGGCGGCCACATCACATCTACCCCTTGACTCTCGCCTGTGCCTACCCGCTTAGGCCCAACTTTGGCCGATGGCAACTTAGTGACTCACCAGGGACACCCCACCGGACCGCCCCTGACTTCCTGGACCTCTCACCCCTCATTCCAGGAGCATTCCATCATTCCACTCCCCTTTACAACCCTTTGAACACCCCGTTACTGTTGCCCGGCTCTCCACTTTCGCCCCTGACTCCTTCTTCATCCAGCACATCGTCGCCAGACCTCGTCACCCAATTCAATCCGCTTCCCGCCCCCAACCCGAACCACACTCGTGTCTATTCTCCAGCACCACCCCTAGCAACCACATGCACACCCCCAGCCATGAGTACTAACACACCTCACCCATCCCAAACACCCGAAAATGTTCTTCGCGCGCTCAACACACCAATCCTCGTTGCCCATCCTCCACCGCAGCCCCCCATGGCAGCCCCTTTTACCATGCCCTTATGAGGCACCAAAGACGCCCCCAAGTTTCAGGGGAAGATTATAGCTGAACTCCCGCGCTTTCTGGAAGATGTTGGTATCCTCGCAGACCAAGCACAGCTGGACCACACAGGCAAGATTCGCACGGCCATTTGTTATGCCGCCCTTGACAAAGCCAAATTATGGGAGACCCTAGAGTTGGCCACCGCAATCCCAGCTGACTGGGCAAACTTCGTGACAACCGTCAAGCAGCTGTATCCTGGCTGTGAAGGCGCAGATAGGTATTATCATTCGGATCTGCACAACCTCATGCAGGAGTACTGCGTCAAGCCCATGAAGAACAGAGAAGAACTGGGCGAGTACCATAGGAAGTTCCAGAAGGTTGCAGCCCATCTCATAAGCACGGACAAGCTCTCAGTGAATGAGCGGGACCTGCTCTTCCTGGACGGACTACCCCACACGCTCACAGTACCTGTGCGAGCTCGCTTACAGTACAAAATGCCAGACGTGCACCCCAGTGATCCTTACCCCATGGCCAGCACTTTGGAGGCCATGAACTTCTGTCTCACAGGCGCCTCTCTCTGACCGGCATACTCATCAAAAGTTGTGATGGGGAGGAGCTGCGCTGATACAAGTCAGCGCCCTCAGTCTTCTGGGCGGAGCGCATGACCCTACACAAGGCAACTGGCCTCTCCCCCTATTTCATGGCCCATGGTGTTGAGCCCCTATTCCCCTTTGACCTCGCCCAGGCAACTTTCCTAGTTCCACTGCCCAAATCCGACTCGCTCAACACCACTGCCCTGATCACTTTCTGCGCCCGCCAACTGCAGAAACGATGCGAAGACATTGACTCCATCCGCAAAAAGGTTCTGAAATCACACTTCCAATCTATCAAACAGTTCGAGCAGACGTTCAAGAATCACATTAAGGATTACAATTTCATGCCCAGAAGCTTAGTCCTCATGCGAAACACCCGAGTCGAGAAGGAACTCAACAGAAAGACGAAGCCCTGCTACCTGGGACCAATGCTAGTCATCTGACGAACCAAGGGTGGTTCGTACATGCTGGCCGAGCTGGCTGGGTCCATTTCCAAGCTACGCTATATGGCATTCCGACTGCTCCCCTATCACGCACGCTCGTGCATCAACATACCAGTCACCTCCATTGTGGGTTTCAACGACAAAGTCCTAGAAAGCATGGAAGGTACAGAGGAAGAAGAGTTAAAGGGCAAGGAGCCTGATGAGGAAGACCATGAATGATCCTAGATCCCATGTGAGACAAGTACATGACAGAAAAGACATCTACAAAAATAGAAAATACGAAAGAAACACAACACCCCTGTACCCTGTATACAATGTGCCCTGAGTTCATGATACCCCATCTGACCCCCATTTCGACCGCACAAAGAGGCACCATGCACATTATCATCACCCAAGAGATTCATTGAAAGAGGACCAATGAAGACAAGTCAGGGTGGACCCCTGTGAATGCCCATTGATCAAGGATGCGAAGTCACTATCATGTATCCCTTTCTTACTTTAGTCCTTACAGTTTCCCTATTTTTCATGTACTTACATATTTTTGACTCTTACTTAGACCCGGCAGTGGATGAGGCATGGGCAGGACGTGGATGCGTGCATTTTGCACGAAGAATATGACTAATATACAAAAAGGAAGGCCGATGCTCTACTCAACTACTCGCTGTCCTCCCGGGCCCTCTCACCCTCATCCTCCCGGGCCCTCTCGTCCTTGTCCTCAACTGGGAACTCCCGAGCTTTGCGCATCAGCGTGCCCAGCTGTGCGGCAATGTACTCCAGCTGGTTGAAATACTTCCCATGAGTCTCTTGGACATCACAGACCTCAACATTGAAGTCCATCGCCCACACCTTGAGGTTTTGTACCTGTGCCTCAATGAACGACCCCTGGGTGGTCAGGCGGCCAAGGTTGCGGACAAGCATGTTCAGTGTCTTGTTGGAGACCATGGACCGACCATCCTTTTGCAGGAGATCAGCCTTGACCACGTCCCTGCTTATAGAAGCCACGGGACCGGATATGGCCAGGGGCAGGCGGATGTTGACACACAGCCAGGACCTATGCCCAGATCAGCATTTGCCCCGGCGTAAACCTCTACTGACTCACCCGACGCCCCCTGCTCGAGCTTGCTTGGGTGAGCAATCGCCTTGGCCTTACCCTTGGCCTTGGCCTTGCCTTTGCCTTTAGAAGCTGTGGAATTGTTAGCATGCAGCACGAACGAACGTTGGCCAGCTACTCACCGCCTGAATGCTCACTCATCTCGCACTCCCTTAGAGCCTTCGTCAACTTCGAGCACCTGACCCACTTGCTCTGACACCTCCTGCACATTCACCTGTCCTCGCCCCAGCACACCTTATGCTCCTTATCCATGCAAGCTGTGCACTACTCGACCCCTCTTCGGACGAGGTCGACCATGACTCATTGAGGCTTCCCCTTTGATTCTTCTTAGGTGGTTGCCTCTGTCACCTTGTCGCCCTCGAGATCGTCTTCGGGTTTGAAGCCCTTCCCGCCCTTGGGGAAAGCCTCTGTGAACTGTCACTGAATGAGTGGTGTCAATGACGCCCGCTGAATGATGTAGGACCACTTACTTTGCGTGGTGGGACCATGACTGTGAGTCGAGGGTCCCTCAACTTCCCCTTCTTGGTGGGCATGGCCACGGGTGACACGACCATGGCCACACCTGCCCCTTCGTCTCCACCCTCTTCACCCTCCTCACACTCCTCGCTGGCTGGCTCGCCCATTGTTACCTCCTTCACCGCCCTCTCATTCTCCCTAGCCATCTTCTCTTGACATGCACATGCCTCCCTCTCCCTGGCCACCCGCTGCTTCTCATCCTCCGCCCTTTGCGCCGCCTTGGACCTCCACCTCGTACAGATATCATGCATTTGGATGAAGATGAGCTTGTCCTCAGTGGGCATGCCAAGCCCGGTCCCTCCCAGCACGTCCGACGCTATAAACGTCGTCAAGTGTTGCTGTAGACACATTAGCACACGCTGTAGGGAACTCACATCCCCTATGGCTGCAAGTGTCCTTCACCCGCAGATCTGATATCCTAACAATGCCTCTCAAAGTCACCGCCAGTCCCCTCAACTTTCCAGCCGCCATCCTTACTGTCCAACGCATTATCCATCGAGCCTGCTCTCACCCGGGTCCCACTAGCAGTGGAACCCATCCATCCATACACGATCCCTGCCCTACGTCCATCCGGATCCGTCCCTGTCCATCCCAATACATTGGTAAGTCTTGGCTGCGAGCCCGCTTATCCATGTATGTACTTTCTTTGTCCGCTATGGACCTTATACTGTTTTCCGGCTCATATGGGCAGTTACCCTTTATGTTTTGACTTTGTTTGATGCAGTCACGGGTATGCCCGGACTATAAAAGTCTGTACTTAGTCCCCTTGAATCTTATCTTCTGTCACCATGCACTTAAGGTCCAAGTATAAGTAACAACAACAACAACAAACCCACTACAACACAATCCGCCTCCCCATTCACCACTTGCTATCTGCTCATTCACCACAGAATGGGTTCGGGTTCCTTCTAACTCTTAACCCACCATCATTCAGACCAACGGACTCACCCTTCCAGGGTTCTGCTCCCCAGTGAATCCCTTTAGGGTTGAACTTATCACACCCTTCTTTACTATTCTTTCCTCTGTCCTAACCACCTAACATCTGGGAAGGACTTAGTTTCTTTCAGCGCACAACTGAGAAGTAAACCACTTACCACTCTCTTATGCCATTCTTTGGCCCACATCTCCTGCTCTTCGGGCATGCCCTCCTCCGGGGCAGTCAGCGCTTGGGCCCTGAGGTCCTCAAGTGCCTTCTTGTATTCTTCTTGGGCGAGGGTGATCTTGAGCTTTTCAGCGATCATGTTGAACAGTTCATTGAACATTGTGTAATGGATAAGGCGAGGAACGGGTTGTGAGTGTGAGGTAAAGGATGGATAGGAAATGCAAAGGAAAAAAAAGGAAGGAAATGGACAATGAAACACCCTTTATAGTGAACCACATGGGTTTAGGTGAGGCCACGACCCAACAATAGGCGACCATTAAAAGCTTCCGGGTTAATTAAAGGCCAACTTCTGCCTCCGTGGACCCTGCACCCAGAACGGCCCAAGTACCCCTGGCCATTGTTCTCACGTGACTCATCATCTCTGGAATTCCCTAAGTCCCCAGAACCGTCTCAATGTCGCCTCGCCCAGAAGCTCGGGCTCCCATCCACACGATCGCCCCTTTACTCGCGCAATCACTTGTCCTCTTGTGTCGACCTCTCACTGCACCATGTGCCTCACACTTGGTCCACGCACTCACTGGATGCATCTGCACGAGCTCGGGTGACATCAGTATACATGATGTTCACTCTAATTCAATCCTCCTACACATGCCTATCCCCACCGCACTTTTGCTTCCCACCGAACTGGCTACTCCCCTCTTTGACCTCGCCCTGAACCCTTTTGCCACGCAGCTCTCTCCCCCTTTCAGCCTCGGCTCGGCCTTCCAAGTTAGTATAGGCCACCTCGGCCATGGCAATAGCCTGGGACACATCGTACGGGATCTCAAGACAATCACCCTGCTCTTTCGCATCCTGAAGTGCCTGGAATAGGCCCCCCTGGCTAAACAAACCGTCTGCCTCGCCCTCCACATGTGTCATCTCACTCACCATCCATGTTTCCCATTCACTACACCATTCTGCAGTCGACTCGACCGACGCTGTGGGTAGGAGAGCATGCCTCCCAAGCAAGGGCGGAGCCACAGCACCCAGGCGTATCAACTCACGCACTGTGTGATTGAAGGCATTGGTGTGGTTGACTAGCACGAAGCCACTGCTCTTCCGCTCGCTGGCCGCGTAGATCTGGATGAGGCGTGACTGATTGGGCATTTCTGAAGGCTTTGTTTAGGGAAGAAAGGGCGATGTCTTGTCGGCTCGCGCCCCAGCTTTTATCCTGCACAGTGTTGATACTGGGTTCCTGGATCAATTGTCATGTGTTTCCCACCGGGACACCTGGGCGACACCCGCCCGGGGCCCTTGTGACACGCAACTTATCACACGCCCCTCACAATTCACGTCATTTGGTTCGGGTCTCAGCACCATTGGGCCTGGACATTCAAGCTGTCTACAACTACTCTGATGGGCTACATTCAGATGAGTTCCCGGTGTGCCTCTGTATAGCACCAGGAGCACCACTTCGACTCCGGATACACAAGTTTACGATCGAGCAGCACCCCTGCCTCCTCGGTTTTGCCCAGTATGGTATCCATACTAGCTTTCAGGTTCACCAACTCCTTGTTGATGAGCATTTCCCACTCCCTTCCCCCTGTCCTTCCATGCGCCTCCCACTCAACCAACAAGCCCGTACACTTGACTTCACCGCCCGCAATGACCTTTGCATCGTGCATGAGCATCCAGGCCTTATGGCCTTGACCTTCAGCATGCCGCGCGAACATGAAGAGTATTTTCTGGGCGATTGTTAGCACCCCGGCCATACAACCCATGTCTACTGGACATACCGCTGTAGGGAACTGCAGTTCCCTACTGCCACAGATGTCATCCATACAGGTTTCCAGCTATATACCAGCATCACATCATGTGCAGGACTGCGCGAGACCTTGGCCGGTTTTCCCACACTATCCGGTGCTCACCCGGTGCATCTTACACTATCCTACCCTCACCCGAGCCATGGGCAGCATCATCCCACCCTGCGCAGTTGCATCTCGCCTGACTAGCATTATTGCCATTAGATCTCATGTGCATTGGCCAAACATTCTGTGCATGACCGCGCGAGACCTCGGCCGGTTTTCCCACGCTACCTGGTGCATATCTGGACCATCTTGCATCATCCTATCCTTGCCCGAGCCCATGGTTATCCCATGCGCCCACCAGTCCTGTCCACCCGAGCCCTATTTGGTATGTGTCCATTATGGTTCTGTCATGTCTTGGGAGATTCCGAGACTATATAAGGATGTAGCTAGCCTTCGTCCTGGAGGAATCTTTTTGTCCTGTATGAATCCTTCATCACCCAATCAACCTGCTGTTGATCTGCCCATTAGTTTCCTTCTCTGTGTGACAGCTGTGCACCTGGTGTTTTCTAAGTATTGTTAGTGTATCCGACGCATCCATCATAGGCCAGCGTCCCATAGTGTGGGGAAGCCTGTATCACGACCCAGTGACATCCATCACGACATTTCTTGCTATTTCTTGCCCATTCCTCGCCCATCTGTGCCCATCTGTGCCCATCATTGCCCATTCCTCGCCCATTCGTGCGCATCCTTGCCCATCCGTGTGCATCCTTGCCCATCTGTGTGCATCCTTGCCCATCTGTGCGCATCCTTGCCCATCTGTGCGCATCCTTGCCCATCTGTGCGCATCCTTGCCCATCTGTGCGCATCCTCACCCATCTTCACCCATCTGTGTGCATCCTTGCACATCCTTTCCCTTCCGTGCACTTTCTGCCTGGCCTTCCAGCCAGGTTTCCCATTTCTCACACCAGGGACACCCCTTGTGGTTTGAGCTCACCTCAAGCACTTCTCAGAGTGCGCATCCCCTACGGGACGAGCACATCACACCCCTTGCACACATCTGATCTTGTAGCCCTGTCCAGGCAGCTTGGTCACACACACCGCGGTGAGCATCCACATGTTGACCCAAACAGGCAGAACTTCCTTACCCGGGCCCTTGGGCAGCGCCTTTGTGAGTTTGACCATGATTTTGGTCAGGAGATTGATGCCGGCCAAGTCAGGATTGCTAGATGGTTCCACCGTGATCTTGTCGCCCATCTGCATGATGCGGGCGAGTGTGGTGTTTCTGAGGGACATGTTATGAATATTGCGAGTCAGATCAATGGACGAGAGCAAGAGGCTTGCCCATTGCCACACGATGAATCCCACTTTATAGACCCTGTCGGACCGCTGTAGGGAACCAGAGTTCCCTACGCGTGCGACACCGCGCAACGACCCATCCTATCACGCCCGCACGTACCCAGCGACCTGCCCATGAGGGTTCCATTTGCCCACGCGCATATCCCATTTGCCCGGGGCTCTCCCTTTCATTTACAGATCCTCGTGTCCGTCCTTGTACTGCCCGCTCTGCCCATGCCCTCGTCCAGCCGGTAAGTAGTATACCCTCTCTCTCCCTCCTCTCTCTCTCTCCCGCTCTCTTTCTTCCCTTCGTACTTAGTGTTTCGCCCAATATCGCCCATATATATCAGATCACGTGCCCCTCAACGGGCGTAGTTACGATTACATAAGCCGCCCGTCTGTCAGACAGTCTCGGGCATACCCAGACTATAAAGTCCTGTACATAGGCACCATGGTGGATCATCTTGCATCTTAGACTCCCAATTTATTGTTATCAACAATCCCTCAATTCTCATCGTGCGAGACTCCCCTTCAGACATCCGCTTCTAAGTACACTTGGTCTACCTATGCTCGCCCGGACACCGCCCAGCTAAGGTTAGACCCTCTCACCTCCGGGTTCAGCACCTCACCACCCGGATTCGACCCGCGCACGTCTCGTAGCCTTAGGATCTCCCGTTCTGCCTCTCTCCTCCTTTAGTTTTGATTTCCTCCCTTCACTTTTCACTTTTGCCCAATTAACCATCGAGCCCCCTTATTGTTCACTCAAGAGGAAGGGGAGACATATCCTCCGGCCTTTGTGCTCACTGCTTCCCTCAAGGGTCAAACCATTCGCCCTACCCCCTCATTCTCTGACTTAGTCTTCCTCTTAGACTAGCTTAACTGACTACACCGCCCCATGCAACCGGCCAATATCACATGCCCAGCTGCCAATGTCACGTGGACACACCCTCCTCTCACGTGGCTGACTGAGGACAGTCAGTATTAGAGTCCCCCCGGATGTAGGGAACCAGAGTTCCCTACGCATGCAGCACCGTGCAACGACCTATTCTATCACCCCCTAATGCATCCAGTGACCCGCCCACGAGGGTACCATTTGCCCACATCTGTGTCCTCACTCGCCCGGAGGTCTCCCTTTCGTTTATAGATCCTCCCGCCCATCCTTGTACTGCCTGCTCTGCCCATGCCCCTGTCCGGCCAGTAAGTAGTATACCCTCTCCCTCTCTTGCCCTCTCTCTCTCTCTCTCTCTCTCTCTTTTGTACTTAGTGTTTCGCCTGATATCACCCGTATATATCAAATCATGTGCCCCTCAATGGGCGTAGTTACAATTACCTAAGCCGCCCGCCTGTCAGACAGTCTCGGGCATACCCAAACTATAAAGTCCTGTACATAGGCACCACAGTGGATCATCTTGCATTTTAGACTCCCAATTTATTGTTATCAACAATTCCTCAATTCCCATCGTGAGACCCCCCCTCAGACATCCACTTTTGAGTACACCTGGTCTACCCGCACTCGCCCAGACACCGCCCAGCTAAGGTCAGACTCTCTCGTCTCCGGGTTCAGCACTTCACTGCCTGGATTCAACCCGCACATGTCTCGCAGCCTTAGGATCTTCCATTCTGCCTTCCTCCTCCCTTAGTCTTTATTTCCTTCCTTTGTTCTTCACTTTCGCCTGATTAACCATCGAGCACCCTTACTGTTTCACTTGAGAGGATGAGAAGACATATCCTCCAGCCTTCGTGCTCACTGCTTCCCTCAAGGGTCGAACCATTTGCGCCCTACCCCTTCACTCTCTGGCATAGTCTTCCTCTTAGACTAGCTTAGCTGACTACACCGTTATGCGGGGTAACATCACGTCCCGTGACATTCCCACCCTATTCAACCCATTTCCGACACACTCCAACACATTCCAACACATTCCAACACATCCCGACATCTCTGATTCATACTTAGAACTATTTCTTCTGTTTCTCTATTCCGTTTCCCCGATCCCCGATCCTGAGTCTTCGGACTTGTATTAGTAATTATATCTGTCCTATGTCCATCTCCATTCTCGTTCCTGTGGTTTGTCATATACTTACCAATCCCATGTTCCATTCGTCATCTGCACGACTTTACTTTGTAATCCCGATCACAGCCTTTCTTACTGCGCGTCGGGATTCCCTAACCCCTGACGCTAGTCCGCTTATATCACATCGGACTCCTAGTATATAAACCCTGTAAACTCCCTACGTTTCTTCAGTTCAAATATCAACAAGATATCAATTCCTAACTCCGTCCTCCGCTTTCTAAGTCTGAATAGATCTCAGGACTTATAAATCCGACCTCTCCTGAAATCAAGGGATAGGACTCGTATAGGGGCGCAACATATAAGTTGAAGCCACAATCCCTTACAACTCTGACGTCCTCCGGAACTCCTTCCCCCTCACCCGATAACCTGATCTATCGGGTTTGCTCCAGACCTCTGGGATTGAACCCGTCTCTAACACCTGGCCATAGCAGGGGGGGCACAACAGCTGGAGCAGGGTGGGGACAAGGGCTAATGCAATTTGCAGCCTCGGCAGGAGAGGTGGTGGTGGTGGTGGTGGTGGTGGTGGTGGTGGTGTGGCTAACCACCACATCCTCCACCTCCATGGCAGGCTTAAGCAGGTTCACAAAGTTGATGACAGTGAGTTCAGCACATTGTCAGGGTAAGGATCAGCAGAGGGTGGGCATGGTAGAGTGGGTAAACACACTGAAAAAGCTGCCTTAACGACCATGAGGGTCTGAAAGCAAAGGTCAGCAATGCAAAGGCAAGGTAACGCTGCTGCTCAGCTGCGCAGAGACCTAGTGAAAACAACAACAACCACCCCCCTTGCCATCATTGGGCCTGGTTGGGCCCAGTGTTGATGCAGAAAGCAGCAGTGTAGGCTGCAGACCTCTGCACAAACTGAGCATGGCTGGAGGGTCACCAGGTATCAAAGCACCTTGACTGGCATGGAATGTTGAATGGCAATAAGCTTGGGACTGCAAAGCAGTGTTGAGGCAGTGGGTGCAGAAAGGGAGCTGGGTTGGGGTGGAAGGGTAAGCCAAGCCTGAGAGTGCAATGTTGGAATACAAATGTAGATATACAGCTTACCTAATCATGTACTTATATTAGACACTTACCGTAGTACTACCTTAGTGACTAACTACTGAGTATAACTACAGGTCATATTTTACCCTCCAATGCATGACTCATTCACTGATGTGTCAGAATCTGGAGTCACATGACTGCATGTGCTTAAACCCTCCACCTGTTTGCTTGAAGCATTCTATGCATCAATGCCGCCTCAAAAGCACAGATTCCTAAAGATGTAAAGTGGCCAGCAAAAAGCTTAAGCCATGTACTGCTTTACAATGTTCATACTGTGCTGATCATGACCGTTCATTATGGATCCACCATCTACTCCAAAGCCCCAGCCTGATTGCACAAAATCTGCTGGTTTGAACCTAAGGCAGCCCACAAAGCTGCTTCACACCCCTCCCACATCCTTCACTTTGTTACTTGTGGTTATTTTGCACTGTGTCCATTTTACACCTTAGATTATTCATACAGCGCTAACCAGCACTTCCTTTCACTTCTAACCTATCCCATTGGATTCTACACCTCAACTTACCCTAAATACCAACTTGGTTGAGCATTCCAGCTTGTTCCCATTGCTCTGCCCAAGCAGAGCAATGACTTGCATCTTCTACTTTGCAGTTTACCTCATCTGTTTACATTTGTTTACATTAGGTTGCCCATGTCGACCTAGTCAGTGCAATAGCACTGCTGAAAGCTTCTGGCTTGAACACCCTTTGGCATCTTGGCCATGGTAAGCTTGCTTTTCTTGAATTCCAAGTTTATGCACTAACTAATTTGAAACACCTATACCCAACCCACAACACTGTTACACATTGCTGCACATGCCCTACTGCTTGGCAATTCAGCCACAGTTGTGATCAAGTACATATTGTCATGAATCTGATAGATCCTGGCTAACGGGCATTCTGCCAGGTCTTCCTTTTCTAATAAGATCTCTCAGTGATTTTGTGTTGTTGCTTATTTATGCTCTCTCATATGTTGCATTCTCTTGGTATCCAATTAGCCACTGGTATCACCTCTTGGAAGATACCCACAGGGCTGTTATATATCCCTCATGCATCCTTCCATTTGACAAATTGGCCATGGTAAGTCTGTTCTCTTCAAAATTCAAGCTTGTGTGCTAACTATGTAAGTAAAGGTGCCTATGTATATAGGTTTGTTTCATTTCAGCTACAAGCTCATGAAAAAACAAGAGGTATGATGGTTCTGATATGATCTTTCCATTTGCTAATTGCTATTCAGATCCCATATGACAACATTGCCTGCAAGCTGACTCTCATTGGTATCACTGGACCCCTTTGTAAAGGTGTTCATGAGGCTGTTGCTGATTGCCATATGTATGGCTGGTATCATTTGGGTGTCATTTTAAGAAATCATGAAGGTTGATCTAGTGCTATGGTGTCTAAGGTGTAACTAGTAGATGTCTGTATGAACATGTTCACTATCCCAACTACTCTCCAATTGCCCTTGCATGAAATTGAGGTGATTATTGGTGTCAAAAAGCTGCAAATCCCCCATTGGGTTGAAATCAGATAAGTTAATCCAAAGAAATTTTTGCCAAGGTTACTCAATCACAGGATGGCAATGAGGACATGTCACCAGCTGGAAATGCAAGCTTGGAGCCATCAAAGGCAGGGTCTGGTGCCTGTATTTCACAATTATTGTGGAATAGAAGATTGACAAAGTCACTGGGTAAAGATATGAACTGCGTGCCATCAAAACTAGGTGCTGGCTAGTAATGGATTACCAAACAGACCGTTGGTCATTGTGAGAGTATGTACAGTAAGATTCAAGTTATTTATATTGGCATCAGGTGTTGTGGTGGTGCTGGCAGTGCTGTTGTGGGGCAGTAGACTTTCACCAAGATTGGAAGTGGCAGGCTCCTCATTGGGGAGCTCATAAGCTGAGCCATCTGAATCATCATCAGAAAGAGCATTGCCTTTCACTACAGAATGCTCAGCTGAGAATCACCAACCCATGAATCCCACTATCCACCTTTTGTTCAAGCCAGAAGCTTGCAGAAGTGCTATTGCACTGATTAGGTCGACTCAGGGAGCTGAAATAAGCTGGGGACTGGAGCCCACTATAAGTAACAAAAGACTAACTACAGTGGACTCTGAAGACTATGGGCAACCTAATGTAAACAAATGTAAACAGATGAGGTAAACTGCAAAGTAGAAATTACAAGACATTGCTCTGCTTGGGCAGAGCAATGGGAACAAGCTGGAACGCTCAACTGAGTTGGTATCTAGGGTAAGTTGAGGTGTAGAATTCATTGGGATAGGTTAGAAGTTAAAGCACTGGTTAGCACTGTATGGACAATATAAGATGTAAAATGGGCACAGAGTGCAAAATCACCACAAGTAACACAGTCATGGTGACTCTACATTGTTTGAGTGATGTGATGCCTTGGTCATCTGCCTTAGAGGATAATGCCTGTTTCCCAAAAGGAGAAAGGCCTTTGAGCTCATTTCTGAGCCCATGGAGATCCTCATGAACAAGGCACCCCAGCTGCATCAAAACTGTTGGCCCCTCAAGTACCACTGGGGTGGTGAGGCTTTGCTTCATCCAACTAGGTACAGGATTACTACTATAGACTGCAATGATGGCTCTGTCAGGAAGGTGGGAGGTTAAAATATTATATTCGGCAGGTATGAAGCTGCCAGGAGATGGTGTTGTGACATGAAAAGGTTCTGGCGGAACACCTGCCTTTACAGTTGTTAACCAATGTTCACCAGGCAATACAAGATCTTACCTCTAGCCATAGCACCACTCTGAATGTGTTTTTGACACTTTCAGCAGTAGCATTATTGGCTGCTCTGCAGTGTCACTGAGTGGCTACAGTGGTGGAGGCTGTGCCATCCATGGCCATAAGGACCATCGAGTGGTCGAGCATATGATCTGGTGGCTGTGATGGGTGGTGCAGTGGAGGTAGGAGGAGGTTTGGGTGAAGGCAATAAAGAGGGTGTAGGTGAGATCATCAGGGTAGAGAGCGACGGGTGGGCAGTGGGCAGCAGTGGGGCCTGCGACAAGTTAGTGTTAATTGGCAGGATGAACTCATTTGCAGAAAGCTGTAAGTGTTGATCAATGGAGGTGTCCAAGGTCCCAGAATCTGCTAGCTGGGCATGTTGGTCCTCAGCTATGCTTTGCAATACAGTGCTTTGCATGTCAAATTGCCACCTGAATTTCCGCATGAATTTATTTTGGCCATATTTGTCTCAGCCAAGTATTGCACTGAACACCAAGGAGACTCAAGAGTACTAGAATTGAACTATATATCAATCAAACAAGTAACCACAATTATGGATTGAATTCTCTGCCATCTCCGGAGTGACTGCCATTTCTGCTTGATAGATTAGCCATGAACGAGCTTCAAGTTGTACTGCATCAACTTCGTGTTGTTGAAGCCAAGCTTTAATTGAATGAAAAGCTTGCTTAATCAGATTAAAATCCGGTGAGTATGGTGGGAGGTAGACAAGCCTTGCTCCTACATGATGCATTAGGAGTGGCCTGGGACCCGAATATGCCTACATATGCACCACATTTGTCCTCAACAATTTGCCACACCTTTTTGTCATGGTGAATGGAACAGTTGTCTAGTACAACAACACTTCAGGAACCAGGATATGGCATAAGTTTGGGTGACTAGAAGGTCATACAAGTGTTAGCAACACAATGTGAACTAAGAATGGCTTCCTACCACTTGATCTTAGATGAAGGTAATAAACTGCTCTTTGATCACAGCATCCTCAAAAATGTCAAGGGCAATGATGCCACTTGATGCCAAGGCAGGGAGGACCGAGAAATGCTGCATGCCATATACATGCTTGACTGACCGTGTAGACATAAGGGTGTTGGCTTGTTCAACCATCAACACCAGACTCGTCCAACCACATAAAGTAATCTGCCAGAATATCACCATACTGTGCCTGCCAGGTGGCATGAAGGAGCTCCAGCAGTTGCAGAGACATGTTTGTGCATCAATACCAGGCTTCGAACTGCTCGGCATATGGTTGCAATTGAAACATCAACATCACGAGACTGTGAAAGGCAATCTTAAAGCTCATCAAGGTAAAGAGATGGGTTTGCAGCAAGAATAGATGAAAGATAGTTCATATCACCAGTATTGAGGACTCTTGGACCTCCTCGTGGCCATGAGAGGGGGTTTTGGACTGTTCCATACTCACCATAAAGATGGAGGACATTGCAGACAGTCCATTCACTACAGCTGGTGAGTTCTGAAATCTCAGGAGTCGATTTTCCAAGCTGTTCATGCCAGTGTACCATATGCTCTCGCATTTCCTGCGAGGTGTGAGGCGGCATTGTTATGAATCACTGAGTCAAGTGTTGGGAGCCCTCATTGACATCTCGGCAATTCCAATATTTGGCCAATATAAACACAGCCAAATATATTCGTACAGAAATTCAGGTGGCAACTTGACATGCAAAGCACTATACCAGGGATCCCATGCCTCCACAATGAATGCCGGCCACAGCCACCCAGCAACTTGCAGCATTGGGCACAGTTACAGGTGCAATTAGCAGCCTGAGGCTGGTCATTGCTCTTCTTGCATTGCGTGGCTGGACAGAGAAGGGATGGGGACGATTTTGTTCTCATCTTTTGTGCCATTGTTGAGTTGAAGTTACTTAAATGTCAAGGAAACCTACATAGGCTGTTCACAAAGCTGTTGGGACTTGAACATGGGCACCAGACTTGTACCTAGGGCAATGCATTAAAGCAGTTTCAAGAAAGGTGTAGACATGAACCAGGGAGTTATCAACCACCACTTTGTCAAAGGCAGTAGTGACAAACCCAACAGCTTCTGTGAGCAGATAAGGCAATGGGGAGCAGGCAGGCCATTGGCAGATACATATGGGGCAGGTTTGATTGCAGCTTGAATACTGCTGTGCAAGCCTAGCACACCAGTAGACGTACACATGATGTCAAGGCAGCACAGTGGGATGGGGTTGGTGGCCTTAGAAATGACATCAACGTAATATATATGTTACTTGTGGTGATTTTGCACTCTGTGTCCATTTTATATCTTATATTGTTCATACAGCACTAACCAGCACTTCCTTTCACTTCTAACCTATCCCATTGGATTCTACACCTCAATTTACCCTAGATACCAACTCAGTTGAGTGTTCCAGCTTGTTCCCATTACTCTGCCCAAGCAAAGCAATGACCTTTATCTTCTACTTTGCAGTTTACCTCATCTGTTTACATTTGTTTACATTAGGTCGCCCATAGTCTTCAGAGTCCACTGTAGTTAATCTTTTGTTACTTATAGTGGGCTCCAGTCCCCAGCTTATTTCAGCTCCCTGAGTCAATCCATTCAGTGCAATAGCACTTCTGCAAGCTTCTGGCTTGAACAATATAACACATACTAGCACAGGCACTCAGCATTAAGTTGGAAATTTATTTGGAAAGCAAACAAAAAGTAAATTCAGCATTATCTAAATTGTCTCCAAAAACAAAATTGGCCAACTTCAGCTAATTTTAGAGTCTCTCCCTAGCAACTTAGAACTTCTGCATATCTCAATGAAATGGAAGTAAATAATGGAATATCAATATCAACAAACTCACCCCACTCAAGGCTATATTTTGATCATGGGAGTGGGAAAATCTAACAACAATTATTTTTCTACAATAAATTCAATAATGAATTTTGTTAGCATTATAACCCATTCAAATTTGGACATATTGCTTAGATAATACCATATACGACACCACCTCACCTGTGGCTATAACTTTTATCAAAATCCTCAAATATGAAAATGTTACCCTAGATATTTCTTTTTTTGGCTGACAAATATATTTATATCATTTATTACCATTTTAGGAAATATTATATCACCATGCAGCCACATTTGAATTTGGTTATGCCTGTTGTGTTCAGCACCCTTCTGATAATCATGTGAGGATACAAACATACCTAAATTATGATTAGATCAATTCACTACATTGGCAGCTAGGGTTAGGGTTGATCAAGATGTTGCTGGATAATTTAAGCTCAGATGCCTGTTACCCATGAGATCCCCTCATAGGGGCTACTTCCCAATGTGGATCTGGCAGTTGCCAAGGTTTGTGACAATACACTAACCGACAGTTGCCAGGTATGTTAGGTCAAAAACTACAGTTATGGCTGGCTCAATGTCTGTCAAGGCTAAGAGGAACCGAGAGGTCAGCGAGGCATCAGGTGGTATCTTGTTGTATAGGGAACTCTGGTTCTCTACAGCAGGCAGGTCATTGGATTCTATCCAGGCTTGTTCAGTGGTGAACGGGCAGATAGCATTGGAGTAGGTTTGTCACTGTGGTTCTTATTTAGATCTTGTGCATGGTCACAGAAGATGAGATTCAGAAAGACTAGGTACAGACTTTTATAGTCTGACAATATAAAGTACATAGCAGACAAAAAAAGCACATACACAGATAAATGATGCTTGTAGCCAAGACTTATCAATGTATTGGGATTGACAAGAAACATAGGGCAAAGCACCTCTAAGAAGGGATGGGTTCTGTAGCTAGCACAGCACAGGTGAGAGCAGGCTGCTTGAAAAGATAACCTCCCTTCAAATGGCCTCTATGACAGCAGGCTGCCCTGTTCTGCAACTGCCATGGATTCATTCATGGCCCTTCTCAAGGATATATGCAAGAAAGACAACAGACTATAAAAGACATGGGATTGCTTTCCAAACATTGTGTACTGAATGAAAGCCAACTATTTGGAGGACAGCCAGATTGGCTGTGAATACCTTCAGAGCAAATGTGTCCAAACTTGGTGGTGCATCCTGATGTCAACCTATATATATACTACTATTGTGGTGCAAGCAGAACAAGACGGGCATGTGTGGACAATACACTGAGCTGCCACATCCTGTGCTTTTCCCATCCCCATTTGTCCCAATTCCAACACATTCTGATGCATCCCTAACATATCCCGACAACTGGACTTTACTTAGACATTTCCTTTTCTCTGATCTCTGTTCCCATTTCTGAGTCTTCAGACTCTCTTAGTAATCATGTCTACCTTATGTCCTTTCTGATTATGTTTCTTTCACTTGTCATCTATTGTTCCCCATTACTAATACCACATTCCTATTCATCATCTGCACACCTTATCTTTGTAATCCTGACATAGCCTTCTTGTACTGCACATTGGGATTCCCAAACCCTGATGCTATCCTGTATATATCCTACCTGACTTTTAAGATATAAATCCTTGTAACTTTCCCTACATTTCCTTAGTTTGAATATCAACAACATTCCAATCCAATCCTCTGACACTTCCTCTGATCCTTCCTCTAAGTCCCTAAAAGTTGATCTTAGGACTTTAATTCTGACCCTATCTGAAATATAGAGACAGGAGTTGTACAGGGGCACAACATATAAGTTGAAGCCAAAGTCTTTTACCCCTCCAACCCCCCATAGGACTTTCCAGACCCCATCCCCTTCATCCTGATTACTCAATCCTTTGGGTTAACTCTGGATAGTTTAGGATTGAACCAGACTTTGACAGAGCACTGGGACACATTTATCAACATGAAGGATCCTTTGGTTGAGGTGAGCTGGGTCTGCTGCTGTACTAACCACATTAACTCCAACTAGATTTATGAACAATGTTTGGCAATTGTAAAGGACCTGAAGAAACAGAGTGCTAGTACAAGTATAACCACTAGTGCTCCCCTCACTGCAGAGGACAACATGAATGAGGAGTAGAACATTATTACATTCACTCATTTTTTAATCTTTGTCTTAGCCCTCCTGTTATTTTTCTCATGCTCCTGTAAGTCCATGCTCATTAGGCTACCCCATACTTAACTCACATGCTTCCAATATCACTTGTCATCACTCTTGCTCTGTCATTTCTCACATGTAGTTTGTGCACTTGCTGTAATACAAACAACTTACATTACTTTTCCCTGATTTTCTATCTCAGCTAAGATCATTTAGTAACCTCTATGTAATGGCAGCTTAGTCATGATATGAAGGTGTTGGCACAAAAGATGTTGGATGAGGAAATAAACCAGATAAAGTCAAATCAATTCATGAAACATTGTGTTTTTAATTCTACAATATTGGGTCTTTTATACTTTTCTATTAGGCTGATTCAGAGATGATGAGATAGCAATGAAAGCACAGCTTGTGGTGCAACAGGATACAGTCTCATAGAGACAAGTCATGGGCTAATTGGTCAGGAAGTAAAGTAATGGAGAATAAAATCACATAAGATATGATCACATGAAACTCAACATTGGTTTGACAACTGTGGCAACCTGGTTACCACATATCCCCCTCCAGGACTTTGCCAGGAAGTCCTCAATTAGATTTCTTCTTCAGATAATGCTTGGCCTTTGGGTTGCATTCAGGTTCCACAGACAGCCTTACAATGAGCAGAAGTGTGAAGGACGGATTGCTCAACATCCACGCTCGTGTCCTGAGATGAATTGGCTGGTGGTGACATTGAACAGTGAGTTTGAGGTGGTGACTTAGCAGGAGTAGAAGCTTCATGGTGATGTCCAGTGCTCGAGGGTCCAGCCTTGGCATTGTGGAGAGATGTTTTCTATCTGGTGTTCTGTCTGCCAAAAGGCAGACTAATCATGCCCTATTCTTTGGTCTTGCACTTTCTCTTCAACCTGTCCTCCTTTGTCCATTCATGCCATTCACACTGCTTCTTCCATCAGCTTTGAACAATGACAGTCCAGTCAATGTCTGCCCCTTGTTTCATGAGGGTCATAGTCTACTGTGTCTCCCCCTAGTTAGTCTTACTGATAGCAGTTTGAAGAGAAGAGAAGAATGGAAGTTATTGAAATAAGGTATGTATCTTTAATGGAATGAGAATTTGGAACTGATAGGTGTACCAAGAACACCTGAGGATTGCCACTGGGCAGTTTCCCAATCCTGTCTTTAAAATCTGCAACAGAGTCAACACCAAGAACATCAATATATTCTTTTAAGGGGTCCAGGTGACTTACTTGGTCATACAGTAACCAAGTAATGTTGCCCAATTTCCATTTTATCTTGAACGAAGCCTCAGTATGAGCTCCTTTGTGCCCAATTATTTTATCCACTGACTACTCTTGTTCCTCATCTCCAAAGTCAGCAACCTGGTTGTCAAGCTGTCCAGGAAACAAACAATCATCGTTGGGGTGATGTATCTGAAGATAGGAAGAGTGGAAGACGGGGTGTACTCCCCTTTGCTTCAGCCAACTGAATAAGTCAATCTGAAAGGAATTATTATTGAAGTATTCAATAATCTTGTAGGGCTGGATGAACTTAGATATAAATTTACATATGAGTCTTGTAGGAAAGGAGATGTTCTTAGTAGACAAGTAGACCAAGTCTCCTATGGTGAATGGACACTATCTACGCTTCTGATTCACATTCCTTGTCTACTTTGCATGAGCATCCAAGATAGAGTCATGAGCAATCATCAAGGTCTGTTTCATTCGCTGAGCGCAAACTCTAACTCCTGGATGCTTGTACAATGATGGAGATTTCCAAATGTTAGCCTGAGGCAAGTGGCCTGTATTCAGAAAGAATAGGGAATATCCTGTGGTCTCTAACCATGCCAAGTTAATTAATTGCAAACTCAATGGCTGGAAGTCTCACTACCCAACCCTTCTGGTTGGGTGAAATGCATGAGCAAAGCATTTGTCCAATCATTTGGTTTTTGCACTCAGTGACTCCGTCTGTTTCAAGATGACATGCACTCAATATGTGCTGCTTCACTCCAATCAATTTATTGAGGTGAGTCTAGAATGGGCTTGTAAAAAGAACATCTTGATCACTGACAATAGACTTTGGCAGCCCATGATGTTTATATATCTCAAAGAACATAAACTCAGTAATATTATTAGCAGAATAATTGGTACAGCTTGGAATAAGGTGAACCATAGAGGTAAGTAGGTCTATCACAATGGTGATGGAATCATATTCACTGTCTTTATCCTTAGATGATGAAAGCAGTCCTATGAAGTCAACCCCAATGGACTCCCAAGGTTGTGCAGGAATGGCAACGGGTTGAAAAGCCTGTAAGGTTTCTGATTGGGTCATTGACTTTGCTGACACATCACATAGCTTTCACAGAATGTCTGGACATTCCGGACCATAATTTCCCACCATACATGTTCACATAGGTAGGATGTTGTTTTTTTCACACCCAAATGAGCTGACAGAGATTGAGCATTGTTAATAATCATTTCTGTCAGACTATGCCCATCAGATTTCACATTAGGAATACACAAAGGAGTACTGTCCCTCATCCTAACTCAAATTAGGCCATCTTGAACCTCAAAGTTTCAATACTCCTTTGGTGCATTACGAACCTTCTAATAGAGATTTTCTTTATAACAACCCTTAATTTTGTTTGAGCCAGAAGCTTGCAGAAGTGCTATCACACTGATTGGGTCAATTTAGAGAGTTGAAATAAGCTGGGGACTGGAGTCCACTGTAAGTAACCACTGTATTCAAGTGGGTATGAAGATATACAGTACCTGGAGTTCACTGTGAGGACTATGGGCGACCTAATGTAAACAAAGGTAAACAGATGAAGTAAACTGCAAAGTAGAAGTTACAAGTCATTGCTCTGCTTGGGCAGAGCAATGGAAACAAGCTGGAATGCTCAACCAAGTTGGTATCTAGAGTAAGTTGAGGTATAGAATTCAATGGGATAAGTTAGAAGTGAATGGGAGCACTGGTTAGCACTGTATAAACAACATAAAATGAAAAATGTGCACAGAGTGTGAAATCACCACAAGTAACACATGAAGAATTCAAACATTGAGCTGCAGAAGGCCCAGGAGGTGCAGAAGAAGTACTTTGAGCAGCTCAAAGTCGTGGAATTCCAGCTTGTAAAACTCCGGTGTGAGGCCCAGTACTATGCTCTTGAAGATAACTACCAGTGTACTTGTTGTCATCATATATTCTATGTCTGTTGTGCTCTGTTGTGCAAAATGCACTCATTGTCCACATTCTGCCAATGTCCATTCTGCCACCAGATCTAAGTAAGAGTAAAGGAATGTAAGCAAAAGAAGAAATAAAATGCTGGGTGCAGTAAGATAGCCAATTCTTCTTCTTCTAAACCTTCCATGCTTTTTAGGGCTTCATTGTTGAAGCCTACAATGGACATCACTGGGACACTAACACAAGACCACACATAGTGTGGGAGTAGGTAGAATGCTGTATAGTAAGATAGATCTGTCCAGCTTGGCCAGCATGTATGATGTCTTCTTCCTTAGTGGAGATGAATGAAAAGCCTAATGGGAGACTAGCAACTGAGTCCTAGATGTTCCTATCTTCCACAGGTTACAGTCAGCAGTTTGTTAAAACAACAACACAAAACTAACAAAACAAAACTATGAAAGGCTGATAATGTGGGTGTTTGTTGCAAGGTGATGGTATTTGCTGTTGCTAAATGCTTCTAAAATATCTCTCAAATAGATGGATTCAACAGGTAGCAAAGGCTTGCAGAGCTTTGCTAATGAACAAGTGAATACTTTCCTAGACATGTGATGGTATACAAAGTCTTGGATAAATGATGATAGATGGGTTCTATCTTAAAACAGGCAGGGATTAGGGACTTGTGGACAATAAATGGGCTCCTTAGATGCAGTCTGCAGCCTACTAACACCTGGGGCAGGACCTTGAATCAGTAGTCTTGATATAGTTATGCAACTGACCAAGCTATGAAAAGTGTGATGTGTGTGAAAGAAACAAGTTTGCAAGGGAAAATTATCAAGTGTAAATGATGTGTCACTCGGTTGTCTCTGTGCAGTACATGATAAAATGAATGCATGTACAACGTCAGAACAACTATCACAATTCAATTTCTTGACCTTGGGCTGAGTTATGAGTCCCGGATTGCCTTTGGGGTGTAAAGTATGCATCACAACAACAGTCACCAACTTGTGCCATTTGTTTCAAGTTTTCATTGTAAAAACAGAGCTAGGTTACATGCAGCAAACTTGACACTGGGAGAGCAGATACGAAGTCACCAAGCTACTCGTCAAATTTCTCATTCCTGGGATCAATCATACATCACAAAACATCCCTTCAGTGTCTAATCCTTAGCCTATAAAAGTAGGTTTTTGTACATCTCACAAATTTCTCTTTGTCTGCCTGGAAACAATGCATGTGTTTGTATTCTTGAACTTAAAAGATCTCAATTCCATGCTCCTGTCCCTCAGAAAGACCCGGCATCAGCATAGTTCAGTGCAGAGCAGCCCAAACACGGTGCAGCAGCTGTGTGACAGACCAGTCACACCCCAGTTTTCTGCTTTTTTCGATAGTTCAGGAATCTCTGTTGTACAGCTATTATGAATGCTACAACTACTAGTAAATGGTGAACAAAACACATCATCAATTCTGTGAGTCCCAAGTCATGATCACTCATAGAATGGCAGGTAAGGTCCCAAAACACATACCTGGTTAAGAGACGATACTACTTGATATTTGCCTTCCAACCCATCACTCTCGTATGGACAGCTTGCAAAATGACTTATCATGTTCAATGGCTGGATATCAATTTCACCTGGCATGAAGTCATTAGAGCAAATGTGAACTTCCAGCAATGTGAATTGGCAATAGGGGTTGAGGTGAGTGTGGCTATCAGTAAGGTCCTGAAATTGGTGTATAACATAGAAGAAATCTGTTGTAGAGCTTTTATTGGTACCTCTCTGAGTATGGATGAAAATTCATTGGATCTGTCCGGCACATTGAAGAGGACTGGTCTTTGATGCAAACAGGACAAGGCTATTCCCCTATGTGTCAAGATGCAGTCGTGAATTGCATGCCCTTGTGCTTGATCTCATCCAAATATTGTACGTGTGGATCAACAGCACAAAAGGAGTCAGAGTGATGGATGTAGGCCTGGTACAATGGTTGCACAAGTCCCTGATTTAGGTGATCAACAAGAGTGTGATATATAGGACCTTCTAGGTGTTCACATTGGTGGTGTTTCATTTGCTTTGTCAGTTGAACTGTGTGCAAGAATATCACCTAGCACTGTCCCACCGAGAGCTGAACTGAAGTACTTGTTAATGAGGGGCCGAATGCATGTCATATCTTCTGGGAGGGGATCATGTGCTAGCAAAGCTCTCAGGTTTCCTCCTCTGCAAAAGGTTCACATAAATGTTCCTTCTATCTCTCCTGGACAACTCTTAGCTGAGATTTTTCTTTGTTGGTAGTGTGATTGGTTTTGCATGATTATTTCAGTGAAGTGTTGATCAGTATATCAGGCAGGACATTGTTGGCTTGCACAAGAGATACAATGTAACCCATCTGCAAGCACTTCAACGAAGCCTTGTCTGCAAGATGAATGGCTGTGATACCCAGTTCAAGCTGGCACTGCTGCCCTTCAGGAGTGTGGGGTTGAATAATACAAGCCTCTTCCAGAGACGTGGCATCCGCACTCATTCATGCCTAGTATGTTTTGGCACTGGTGTTGAAAATCACCAATAAAAAAGTTGTGCATGGAATCAATGACTGTGAAGTGCGTGGTATCCCAATATGGTAAGCACAGGAGCTCTGACCATCTGAAAATTTGTTGAATATACTAGTTCATACCGTTTCACTAACTGCAGCTAGGTGTTCTTGCCATGTCCGCCGCTTCCATGATTTGACATCAGTATTGCTGATATTAGAGATGTCTTGAAAACAGAAGGCGCAAAACTGGCCAGAGTGAGTTCTGTGCTCTGTGAATCCAGCAACCTTGCAGGCAGCAGATAGATCACACACAAGAGGGATAACAACACAGCACACCAAACACCCAAACATGTTGAGCGCCATGCACATCATCTGCATGCCAGGAACCCAGCATCAAAGGAGGTCATCAATGAGAGGGCACAGAAGATGGTTGATGTGGTGAAGTGGAGGTTTATTTAGACCAGGTATAATGCCAGCAAGATAGACATTTTCGAGACAATGGCAAAGAAGAATCGGGAGGTTGTGACAGACCATGTATATAGCACCAATTGATACACACTTTCCGGCCTGCCTATTCCCATAGGGGTTAAACCAGTCAATGAATAGACTAAAAACGAGGCAAAGCTCAGAGGCTTTAGATGAGGTATTGAGGAAAGGGCGCCCATCTGGTCCCTTGAAGGAATGCAGGATCTTGCCATCTCAGACATGGAACATCCTGCTTGCACTAGGACTGAGGGTCCTGTGTAATGAGGACATGACATCAGCCCATGAAACGAAGCAGCTGAGCCATGATGTCAGAGGTTGAAACAGGTACTGGGAGATGGGTTGCCAATTTTTACTGTATTGTTGTAGAAGTCATACCCTGCAGGGGTCATTGGAAGGGGTTTCTTGAAAAGTGCAGAACTCTTAGACATCAGCAAAGCTTGCTTGATCTTTGTCAAATGGTCCATAAAGGCTATATATAACATGATGTGCTGTTACTTGTGGTGATTTCACACTCTGTGCCCATTTTACATCTTATATTGTTCATACAGCACTAACCAGTGCTCCCTTTCACTTCTAACCTATCCCATTGGATTCTACACCTCAACTTACCCTATACACCAACTCAGTTGAGCGTTCCAGCTTGTTCCCATTGCTCTGCCCTAGCAGAGCAATGACTTGTAACTTCTACTTTGCAGTTTACCTCATCTGTTTACATTTGTTTACATTAGGTCGCCCATAGTCCTCAGAGTCCACTGTAGTTAGTTTTTGGTTAGAATACATTGGTTACTCACAGTGGACTCCAGTCCCCAGCTTATTTCAGCTCCCTGAGTGAACCCAATCAGTGCAATAGCACTTCTGCAAGCTTCTGGCTTAAACAGCACCTCAGGGGTTCCAGAGTGAACTTTACGATTAGTATGAGTCTCCAGGAAGAGCAGAACATGAAAGTCGAAACCTACCATTGACAGAATGCAATGACTCCTGGTGACCAACGCTAAATAAGAAAAATGAGTTTATACTAGTACCCATAGATACTAGTCACTGGGGGCATACTCCAATGTTATACAAAAAATCATTTTGAAATCTTTGTTGAAACAGAATCTTTGTTTTCATCATGTTCTTGCAAAAATAAATCTATATGTTCTGGACCCAGCCAGTTAATCAGGGGCCTGAATTCACCATGTTCTAGGTACAATGTTTTATATAGGAAAATTGTTAAAACATAGTGTGTAAAATGGTCACAGAGTGCGAAATCACCACAAGTAACACTCCCCCCTGATTGCGCATCTCTTGCAATCCTAACTCCCCCCTAATGGTGCCAGTCCCAGAAGGTGTTCAAGCCAGAAGCTTGCAGAAGTGCTATTGCACTGATTAGGTCGACTCAGGGAGCTGAAATAAGCTAGGGACTGGAGTCCACTGTGAGTAACCAATGTATTTAAGTAGGTATGAAGGTATACAGTACCTGAAGTCCACTGTGAGTAACCAAAGACTAACTACAGTGGACTCTGAGGACTATGGGCGACCTAATGTAAACAAATGTAAACAGATGAAGTAAACTGCAAAGTAGAAGTTACAAGTCATTGCTCTGCTTGGGCAGAGCAATGGGAACAAGCTGGAATGCTCAACTGAGTTGGTATATAGGGTAAGTTGAGGCGTAGAATTCAATGGGATAGGTTAGAAGTGAAAGGAAGCACTGGTTAGTGCTGTATGAACAATATAAAGTGTAAAATGGGCACAGAGTGCGAAATCACCACAAGTAACAGAAGATGACAGAACTCCTGCACTTTGACTCGAGGCAATGCCTTGGTCAAAAGGTCGGCTGGCATCTCAGCTGTGGGGATGAAGCTGGGGAAGATGACTCCCCTGTCCACCACATCTCGTAGCCAGAACCAGCACAAGTCCAATTGCTTCATGCATCCATGATGCTCTGGGTGCTTGGCTACCTGGATCGCTGACTGGTTGTCTATGTGGAGCACAGATGGCAAAGCCACAGAGAATTCCATCTCTTGCAGCAGTTTGCGCAACCAGATGATCTCCTTCCCAGCTTCTACAGCGGCGATGTACTCGGCTTCTGTGGTGGAAAGCACAACGATGGGCTGAAGCTTGGAGCTCCAGCAGACAGCACCAGTCCCAATCTTGACGGTGTATGCACCGGTTGATCGCCCAGTATCATCAGCATCAGAGAAGGTGGTGAAGAGCTCTGAGGAGTTGTGGTCAGGAGAATAGGTGTGTCAAGGTCCGGTTCAATCCCGGTGTTCCGGTGCAAACCTGATGGATCGGGATATCAGAGGGATGGGAACGGGGGTCCGGGAACGTCGGAGGGTAAGAGACTGCGGCTTCAACTTGTATGTTGTGCCCCTGTACGAGTTCTGTCTCTTAATTAGGTTGGATTGTAAGTACTGAGATCAACTCAGACTTTTAGGGAGAGGATTCAGATGTTTCGGGATTGTAATCTTAGTTGATATTCGAACTAAGGAAACATAGGGAGTTTTACAGGGTTTATATACGAGGAGTCCGATGTGATATAAGCGGACTAGCGTCGGGGGTTAGGGAATCCCGACGCGCAGTAGAAAAGGCTGTGATCGGGATTACAAAGTGATGGTGCGAGGATGACAAATGGAATGTGGGATTGGTAAGTATATGACAAACAATAGGGACGGAATGGAGATGGACATAAGGCGGACATAGTTACTAATACGAGTCCGAAGACTCGGAATCGGAATCGGAACGTGAAACGGGAAAGAGATGAAAGAAAAGTCTAAGTACAATCTGATGTTGTCAGGATGCGTCGGGATGCGTTGGATTGTGTTGGGTTTGGGTTAGATTAGATGGAAAAGTCATGGGACGTGACAAGGTGATAGCATAGTCAAGAGTGCCCTGGATATAATGAAAGATGTGCTTTACCACATTCCAATGAGGGGTGCCAGGATTGGCGCTGAAACGCGCCAGCAAACCTACTGGATAAGCGAGATCTGGGCGAGTGGTGGTGGCCAGATACTGCAGTGAGCCAATGGATGAAGCCCAGCCAAAAGTCACAAGTGGCTGGTGGTGGCTGATAGAGAATCCTCATAGTAGTAAAAATACATCTAGGAACCTCTAATAAACAACCAAATTCACCAACTGCCACGCCCGGGATGCAGTGACTTCAAGACAGATTTTGACACTACGAGGAGCCTCTATCCACCAATGTATCAATTAGTCCCCAGTCGAGGCCATTAGGAAAAAGCAACATTGGCTGTATTATAGTGGGTGCACGGTTTACATCTAGGAAACAACAGAGCGATGACTAGTGATATGGAAAGCACGTGAATTAAGTATGGGGTAGCCTTGCGGGTGGTATAAGACCTGTATGGTATGTAGCATGATAAAGACAACAGGAAGGGGTGGCAAAAAGATAAAAATGAATGAATATGATGTCCTACACTTCGCCCATGTCGTCCTCTACAGCAAGGGGAGCACTAGTAGCTGTACCTGTACCAGCACTCTGTTTCTTGAGGCCCTTCACAGTTGCCAAACATTGTTCATAAACCTAGTTGGAGTTAATGTGGTCAGTAACCAACAGATCCTTCATGCTGATCAATGTGCTCCAGTGCTCAGTGTATTGCCCACATGTACCCTTCTTGTTCTGCTTGCACCATTCGACACTGTATAGGTTGCGGGTGGATGTTGATTTACCATCAGGACGCATCACCAAGTTTGGATCTGGTGCTTTCCGCTTCCTCTTGCCAGTGGGCTTCTGTGTGGTGTCTTGAACTGTATCTATGGATTCCAGGGCCTTGTTGGGTGCAAGGCGACTCAGAGCCGAACCTGACAATAGGTCTGTCTGTGTGAGGAATGCAGCAGCCAGTTCCTCAAGGACACCAACTTGGAGGCTGGGAGGAAGGGTGGTCGTGCATGTAGGGGCAGTGGCCTGAATGGTGGGAGTTGGACTGGTCACTAGTTCTGTGATGCTGGTTGTTGGGACAGTCACAGTCTGAGAACTGGTGGATGACATCAGGGCAAGGACAGTGGGAGGAGTTGAGGAAATCGGCTCTGATGTGTTGGATGGTAGAGGAAGCGCGTGAACAATCTAAATAGATAAAATCAGAGACAGACAATAAAATTATTGTACAATGTACCTTGATATTATGGTATGGCGGTCCTGATGATTGGGGGGTAGTTGAATGGCTGACATTGGGCGGCTCATTGATGGGAGTAGGCTCGACCTTTGTTCATTTCCTGGACAGGGCAGTAATTGTTGAGGGGCGACATTTTCCCAGCAGTTTCATTGATGTGACTTGCTCTTGCTTGGCAAGAGAACTGCAGCCAGCGCTGGAATCAGATGGTGTGCAAGGTCAATCAGACCACTGTGAGTAATAGAGCCCCATGAATGTATCCGACTTCCAATCATCTTCACAATAGCAAAGAATTGCGAACTTTGTTCGCATGGAGCGAACAAAGAACTCACGTGCCAGCTCTGTGATCCGAGACCAGGTTATCGGTGCGAGTCCAAATTTGAGGAGGGTATAGCAGAGGGCTTGCTGGTGGTCATGCATGCACTGCTGATCTTCCTTACTAATGACCATGCCATTCTCATCTTCCATGAAACTGATGGAGCCAGAGTTATTGTCACATTTGGTCTTGAAATATTCACGACCAATCTGGCTGTCCTTCAAATAATTAGCTTTCATCCAATATACAATCTCTGGGAAGCGATCCCATGTCTCATATGGTGCATTGTCTTTCTCTTGTACGTCCTTGAGAAGGGCCATAAAGGGGTCCATGGTAGTTGTAGAACAGGACCCACTGGCACCAGAGTTGGCTGGGACTATTTGAAGGGAGCTTAGTTTTTCGAGTAGCTGCACATACAATTTACTGTCCAAAGACTCCATGAATAAATAAAATGGATAAATGTAGGGGAGGACTTACTGCGACAATGATAACTCGCCCTCCAGTGAGATAACTTTTGTCTCGAGCTTGCTAACTTTGTGTTCGAGGTAACTCTTCTCTCTCCTAAGGGTAATGACAAGACTGTCTTGGTCAGACTGCGAGTCTTCGTCAAGGGATTGGCCTTGAGGGTGCCTATACATGTCTTGAAATAAAAGTGGTGTTCAAGCCAGAAGCTTGCAGAAGTGCTATTGCACTGAATGCGTCGACTCAGGGAGCTGAAATAAGCTAGGGACTGGAGTCCACTGTGAGTAACCAATGTATTCTAACCAAAAACTAACTACAGTGGACTCTGAGGACTATGGGCGACCTAATGTAAACAAATGTAAACAGATGAGGTAAACTGCAAAGTAGAAGTTACAAGTCATTGCTCTGCTAGGGCAGAGCAATGGGAACAAGCTGGAATGCTCAACTGAGTTGGTATATAGGGTAAGTTGAGGCGTAGAATTCAATGGGATAGGTTAGAAGTGAAAGGGAGCACTGGTTAGCACTGTATGAGCAAGATAAAGTGTAAAATGGGCACAGAGTGCGAAATCACCACAAGTAACAAGTGGACCTGTGTGCACGTGGGATTGTGCAGATGATGGAGGGGGTAATATGCGGGAACATGATGATGATGTATGCAAACTCGTGTAAGAACTAGTGTCCTATTAAAAACATGTTCATTAGCATTATTTTAGAGAATAAATGGCGAGATCTGTACACTAGGGTAATATTCCCATTCATTGGATGTTTCACGGCCAAATTGACACTCCTGATTCCCATAGGATTCAGATGGTTCCTGTTTTGAGCTGTGGTACATCTTTGATACTGCTGGTGCTGGCCTGGGTTCAGGACAGTCTGAGTCTGAGATGTTATTGGTTAAGTCCATACAATGGGGGGTGTAACCAGGAGGCATGGAAAGAGTAACAGATTGTTGAGAGTATTTGTATTTGTATTTGTGGTCATGAATGTCGTTGTCGCAGTGGTGTGATTTGTTCATTGTGGTGGGAGACAAAGGCAAGTGGTCTTGCGCACATGTGATTAACCAGATTAGTCAGCTTCATGTGCAATATTCATTCAAGTCCATCTTGGTCTCCAATTGCCAATCTCCTACTATGACAATCTGACATGAAATTGAGATCTCCAACCATTGTCAAAGCGTCCAACAACATGATTGTCCTCAAGGTGGACAATCTCCTCACTGGATAGCCCTCATATGTGATTGACTACACCCCAACCCAACCAGGACCAATCATAATTACAGGCCATAAAACTATGCTTGCTCAAAAACCACACTGACTTTATATATTTGCAGAAAATGATCCTCAGACTCAAGGATACTTCTCCATATGTCTGGGTGGATGAGGAGGACAGTGACACAGATGAAGACAACACTCAGAAACTTGGTGAGTAAATTACATCTCCAAGCAGCAGTATTCACCGCTATAAACCACACTGATCGCACAAGTATCCAACAATACAAGAACCGTAAAAGCTAAGACCTTGACTGTCGATGTTTTATGGTAAGCTTGTATATCACACTTTTTGGAGAGTCTCCTTACGTGTCTCAAGTGAGAGCACCACACCGTCTAATGTGCCTATATGCATGCCAGTGGATGCAACACCCGTCAAACTCCACGGCCTTCTCAAGGTACTTGCAGGAGTACAGAGCTCCACTGGACTCTTAAAGAAGACGGAGATGGGGATCTGAGTAAGGCGACACAAGAGCGAAACCTTGGGGCTGAGAATGTGGCCATTCTTGTATTTGAAAAAAGAAATGTATGACTCCGAATTTGATGTTTCCATCAAATCTGTGTCATTTAACCGAACTTTGGAAAGAAAAAGATCTGTAGGAAATGCCTTAATGTTCCGACATTTCCGAGCATTAGGACACCACTCTCATGTGCACCACAATGAACAACATTTTTGTCCATTTGGAAGGTGCAGACGGGCCCACAATGAAGTTTGAATTGACCTCCATGTCTGACAAACTCAAACTCAGGAGAGTCGGGGGCTTGTGTACGTAGCCACTGCAAGATGCATCTGGATTCAAGGTCTGTTGTCTCATGTCGAGAATGTTTGTGATGTGGAAGGAGAGTGTAGCCATTGCTAAGGTCGTATGAGCCAGATGGGTGTCCTGTCACTTGTGTGTGCGGGTCAAGGTTTGGGATCATACTTTTGAGTGCATTGACACATGCACGGCAAATAGCACACTGAGTGAGGTTGGCGTTGTCTTCTTCTGTGGTGGAGATGTGGAATATGCTCCTAGAAATACAGAAAAGCAAACCAGCAAAAATCTCTCAAACACAGTTCACGGTCAGCATTTCGTATGTGAGAGTATCCTCAGTTTTGAAAGGCTGGTAACGTGTTGTTTGTAGCAAGGGGGATTTGGGTTTCTGCCTATCTCTATTGTTGAGTCTAAACCTTTGGTGATTGATGGAATAATACTTGGGTGACTAAGCTGACAGGAAAATGTGTTCCCTAGACTGTCAAGGCTTACTGGCTTACTCCCTTAACTGGCTTAGCGATTGCTCAACTGCTGATTCCTTTAGCGCTAATGTAGGCTTACTCGGATATCACGTACAGCTAGCCTCTTTGCTCTGCAGTGCTTAGGACTGATAAGACTTATGTGTAACCTTGCTTCTGATGTCTATACTGAAGAAATAAAAGGGTAGTCTCTCTTTAGAGTCCCTGACTTATCACTTAGTTATCTTGCTTAGGAGGAACTTTTGTATAGGAATCACTCAGTGAACTTATAGAGGGGTTCTAACTTGGGTTCTTATTCCATTTTAGGCTGGAAAAGGTCAGCCTTTATATACTATTTGAAGGTGGCTATGCCTTCCTATTTAGGATGCCTAAGGCTGTGCAATTCTTACCAAATATGTACTAGATTAGGTAGGAGTGAGTTGGAATGAGTCATGTACAGCCTAGAACAGCCTTGCACAGCCTGGCACTGCTGTGCATAGCATTAGTTCACTGCCTTGCATAGCCTTGCATAGCTATGCATAGCATTAAGAGGAAACTAGACTAAGGAAACTGTATCTTAGATTTGATAAGCTAATAGATAGTTGTTCGTAGAGATTATTACATGGATAAGCGAGTTTGTGCTATAAATAATGATCATGTGCTCCAAAAATCTCAAGAACAATATGGGAATGATCACCTATGTGGCCTCTTGCTGTCTATATACTGTAGGTCCTGAGTGTGATGAACTCCTTGCTGACCATATATTAGCAATTCTTTACTGCACGGCCTAAGCGTTGAAGCTTGTTTGATTTGGCAACATGGTGTGTATTACGTAGATTCGTACTGATGGTGTGTAGGGTAGTGTAATGTATGGGTATGTACGCACCTGACTTATGCATGGACCTGTTGCATGCATGTCAGTGTAGCAGTGGGAATGATTACAAAGCTCTTCTGTGAGGTTCCTGATTGTACGTTCCATTGACAACCATTGTGATGCGCACATTAGTGGTTCCTTCATCTCGACTTCCCGCCCATAATGAGTTAGAGCATGGATGCTCTGGCAGATGAAATGAATCTGTTTGACTTTCCTTTCGCAGTAGAGGTCCTCGTACTCCTTGGTGAACTCAATAAAGAGACGGCTGGCAGTCTTGAGTTCTTCTCGGCTAATAGAGTGTTGTGTGATCAGTCGGACGGCATGCATGAGCTTACAGAGAGGGTGCCAGTATGTGATGGGAATGATGTGCTGCAAGAGACCTGGTCCAAGGCCGTACAAGTAGAAATGCCTTGTAGCCACTGTGAATCTTCTCGGCAGGGTTATGAGGTGGGATATTGATGATTGCAGCACCTACACACTCACCGTGTGCTTTCCATACGTCTGGCAGGGCAAGGGTGGCCCACTGCCAGGTAGACTTGGCATCGCCCAGATCACATTTGAACGTGCCACGCCAAAGGGGGATAAGCAAATCTGGGAGAATGAGTGATAAAAGGAGCATGATATCAGATACAAAGACCTTAGGGTTTGACCACACTGGAAATTAAGAAAGACACTTGGTTTCGATATTCCTGTTTGGAGGTGCCATCTCTTGTATTGAGCTTCATTGGGGGACAGGAGTACTTTGGCAATGTTACTCATATAGGTTTTGAATGAGTAAGAAAAGTGTTCTGGATTGACATCAGGATGATCTGATCCAGGAGGTGCGGCATCTGGTCTCTTCATGACAGGATAGTAAGTTGGTGTTCAAGCCAGAAGCTTGCAGAAGTGCTATTGCACTGAATGCGTCGACTCAGGGAGCTGAAATAAGCTAGGGACTGGAGTCCACTGTGAGTAACCAATGTATTTAAGTAGGTATGAAGGTATACAGTACCTGAAGTCCACTGTGAGTAACCAAAGACTAACTACAGTGGACTCTGAGGACTATGGGTGACCTAATGTAAACAAATGTAAACAGATGAAGTAAACTGCAAAGTAGAAGCTACAAGTCATTGCTCTGCTAGGGCAGAGCAATGGGAACTAGCTGGAACACTCAACTGAGTTGGTATATAGAGTAAGTTGAGGTGTAGAATCCAATGGGATAGGTTAGAAGTGAAAGGGAGCGCTGGTTAGCGCTGTATGAACAATATAAGATGCAAAATGGGCACAGTGCGAAATCACCACAACTAACAGTTGGTGCACCTTCTTTGTGATGACCTGGCATCCCACAATATAGTCGACATCTGTTTCTGCCATGATCTCCAACAAGGCCATTGAGATTGGCCAAACAAGGACCGTCAGACATGGCAATTAGGATATAGATGTTTCCAAGGTATATGAGACCGCGAGCCACATCCCATATTGGTAAGCCCTCGCATTGAATGGCAGTGATGTGATGGAAGCCCAGAAAGAGAAAGGAATCAATATTTTTCAGCTTGTTCGGACCAGGGATGATAACACCTGGATGAACGTACTGCTTCTTGTACCGTGTGTGGGGCGAACGGTCAAAGATGACCCAGATCGAGATCCAGCAATCAGAGGCCTTGTTGAGATATAGCTGTGCACTGTTGATGGAGAACATGATTGTGATGTCCTCCTCTTTCATTTCGCCAACCATCACAGCCTCCAGATAATCCAGCCCATCGAAAAAGTTGTTGTATGTCTCCTGCACACCCCCATTTCGAGCAAGGGCTTCAAAGACCTTACATGTTGTCTATGTCACATTTCCTTGGCCTTCACAGGATCACGGAACATTGCCTGTAGTTGCGGTCCAAGCAGGAGCGTCGAGAACTGCATACAGGGCTGCTTGATCCCACCTTCCAATTCCCCATTACTACCTGCCTTCCAGCGTGATTCACCGCACTCAGCACAATGATTGAAATCCACAAAAGGACCCATAAATGCCATGCAAGATTTGAGGCACATGTTGTGAATTGCCGGTTCAATCCCAGTGAGTATTGTGATGATATCCTTGACCTGTGAGAGGGAAGGGAAGTTGGGTATGTCATTGAACTCCATGAAGGTTTGTCGGGTGGTATTGTAGTCCCTGTCAGTATTGGGGAGTCCAATGAAATGTTTGATGGCTGCCTCAAGAACTTTATCGCCCTCAATGGAAAGTGGCTCTGTTGGGGGATTTCATAAAAGATGTACACCTACCTCATTCAGACCGAGACCCTCATCATCAAGTGATGCCTTTTGTAGGCCAAGCATGTACACTAAGGAGGTTCGCAAATCATCCATCTTAACGTTTGAGTAGATCTCTCAAATTAAAATTTCGTCATCACCGTCCAAGGTAACAGGTGTGTCATCCTCATCGTTGACATCTTCAATCACGGTCCGGTGTTGGTTTCTAGTGCTTGGGGGTGCCCCGTTGCCGGGACAAGAGTTGGGCTCAAGCTGTGGCAGTCAGTTAGAATGTAGCTCTGTGGATTAAACATTGTATGAACTATAGAATTGTTATGATCACCAGCAAACTGCTGCCCAGGAGACTCAAAGTGTTCTGATATTGGCTGATGTACAGGGGATCCTTGGTTTGAAGGATGTGTTTTGATCATGGTCAGGTAAAGCTCTTGGAGTAGAGGTGACATCATTAGCCTGCCTTTCGTGAAGTTGACAAGAGCGGGTACAAGGCAGAGAGTGATCTAACCCCGTGAGTTCCCGAAGTTTCTGCCAGGAAGGAGGGAAGGAGCTCTCTCCTGGTGTTCAGAACTGTTCGTGCCAGCAAAATGCACCCCGGGTGACCTCCATTAGTGTGCCCTTGCAGATGTCTTTACAGTCACAGCAGTACTTCTTGTTTGGAGGCATTGACTGGCATTATCGGGATAGGTATCACATTGTAAATGGAGGGATGGTGTCAAGGAACAGGGAGAACAGAGCAAAGCGAGTAGAGCACATGATACAAAGAATACTTTGTGTGCTGTGCTGGCTCTGCTCTTGCTGTGCACCCAGCAATCCAATTGATGATGTAGTGTTCTGTGCAGTGATGATGAAGTGAGGTTGTAGCAAATGTGAAGTACTGCCAAATTCACGAGGTAGGTCTACAAGCCACTATGATTATTTACTTCACACGCTCAGCCTCTACCAGCCACCACCAGCCACTTGTGACTTTTGGCTGGGGATGAAGGGGTGGTCCTGGGATGTCTCTGGGGCTTGAGCACGAGATAGGCGAGCTCCAGGGTCCATGGGAGTGGTGACGAGCTTGCAGTTGGCCATGCCAAAGTCTGGTGTACACATAGATGGCAGCATCAGAGTACGTCTGGACAAAGCCAAGAGACTCGAGCACGGTGTAGTCAGCTAGTCTAGTCTGGGAGGAAGACTAAGACAGAGAATGAGGGGGGGGTAGGGCAAATGGTTTGACCCTTGAGGGAAGCAGTGAGCACCAAGGCCGGAGGATATGTCTCCCCTTCCTCTCAAGTGAACAATAAGGGTGCTCAATGGTTAATTGGGCGAAAGTGAAGAACGAAGGGAAGAAATCAAGACTAAGGGAGGAGAGAGGCAAAAGGGGAGATCCGGAGACTGCGAGACGCATGCGGGTCGAATCCGGGCAGTGAGGTGCTGAACCCGGAGACGAGAGGGTCTGGCCTTAGCTGGGCAGTGTCCAGGCAAGCGTGGGTAGACCAGATGTACTCAGAAACGGATGTCTGAGGGGGAGTCTCGCGCAATGGAAATTGGAGGATCGTTGATAACAATGAATTGGGAGTCTAAAACACAAGATAATGCACCGTGGTGCCTACGTACAGGACTTTATAGTCTGGGTATGCCTGAGACTGTCTGACAGGCAGGCAGCTTAGGTAATTGTAACTATGCCCGTTGAGGGGCACGTGATCTGATATATATGGGTGATATCGGGTGAAACACTGAGTACGAAGGGAGGAAAATAGAGCGCGCGTGAGAGAGAGAGAGAGAGGAGGGAGGAGAGAGAGAGAGGAGGAGGAGAGAGGAGTACTACGT
>KN819402.1:60289-79818 GCA_000827475.1 Paxillus involutus ATCC 200175
ACATCTTGTTATCGTGCTGGGCTACACGATGGTAGCAGCGATCAATGAGCTTATTCTTTTGTTACGCGGGGTGACACTAGAGTGTTCAACCTATAGTAACAATCGACGGTTCAAGTCCTAGTAGAGGACTTTACTAAGTGAATCAAGAATATCAGCAGTCGTCTGTGGTGACTGAGACCAAGTCTGTTGACTAAAGGGAACAGAAGTGTCGGAGAAGCTTGCTATGATTGCAGGCGTAGAATAAGCTAGAGTACATGTGCGTTTAACGACAGCTATATAAATGGGTCTGGGTTGCGCACAGACCATGTAGAGGGAGAAAGGCCATTGGCCGGAATATGATGGAAGGTAAGAGAAGGCATAGCCTTCGAGGAATAAGCTGGGTAGACTTGTAAAGGCTACCTAAAAGGGAAGATTGGGTTGGACCAATCATAGAACAGTTCTTGGAGAGATACGGAGTGGGTACGGAGAAAGACGGAAGGAAAGGAAAAGATAGGGAAAACTAGTATATCGTAACAGACATCCTGTAAGTGCATCTAAACTTTATTTTATTTTACAGTACTCGGATCAATTTCATTATACTGAAAACGATGTTTCACAGGTTTCAACCCCCTGCGGTCCTACATACAGTGTATACACCAGTCCCAGTGATCTTCAGTGGGAGGTATTTTTACAACTACCAAACAATGCATCTAAGCCAAGCAGTGTTGGCCTTGAAGGGCCAGGACGAAAAAAACAGCCTCACCAATGATCATCATCCCAGTTTCTTCTAAACTCTATGCCAGATGATCATAGCATTACGCTACCACTTTAGGAAGAGCAACAGTTGGAAGGCCTTATGAGGGTTCAAATTTGGTAAAGTGTGATAAGGTAACCTTACATAAATCAATACACTAATATTCACCCTTTAGCTGACAGTGATTAGAACATGTCATGCAATTACATTGGAGTGCGGCCAGATGATAACTATCCTAGTCAATATTCCATCTGGGGGATATAAGGAGGCTATAAAATTATTGGTATTTTATTGCCATGATCCTCTAGCGTCTTTCAAGATTTTTTTTTCCAAGAATTACTCATACTACATTAAATGCCTTAAACATCTTTACAAGTTAAATTATGTTCTTAACAAACTCTTTTCCACTATATCAGTATGATCTGCTGCTGCCTAGGCCCACAAACTGTTTGCTTCCCCTACAAGGATGATGTTAATCTGGTGTTTGGAATATGTGCAATTTCAGCACTAAGAGATTTCAATCCCAAGTGCAGTGGACACCTTATCTTCTGGGAGCTGCAACTCATTATTGAACATCACACATTCAAACCAGAATAGAAAGGTGAAATATTCTGTTACATAGTACACTGCTGGGTCTTTATTCTCCCAAGTGGAGAATAGCATGTGATCAGCCAGAAGCGTAAGAGAAGACATTAATTTTGTGGATGCAAAGAAGGATGAATGAAAGGCCAAATGAAAGCTAAGAAAGAAAAAGACAGCATCTATATTTCAACTTTCTAGACTGTCTAATATTCTACAGACATCTGAGCCTGTATATTCCTTATAACTTAACATGCTTCAAGCCACTACATAATATTGTGAGTCTTGATTAAAACTACCAAGTACTTGTCTTATTTGGAACTAGAGTTTATAGAATGGGATGTATTAGAGTTTCAAACTTGCTGCAAAACCTAAGTTTTTAAAGTGGAGTTTCAGCATATTACTAAGCTAGCTGAGCCAACTTTGAGTGTTGTTAATAACTAAGATAATATTTAATTGGGTAAAAGATTCTGAATGTGATAAAAATATAATATCTTACAAAGTCATGTAATGTAGTTTAGAATATTATATTATAAGGCCCTCAAAGCATTGAAATGGCAGAAATTTGAACATTTAACACTTCATAATTTAATATTATAAACCATATTCTATAACTTTATAAAAGATCATATGTTTACTTCACTGAAAATCTTTTATATAATAAAATATTCTTTTTGTTATTGTGTTGACTACTTAAAATATTTTTCACCTCACATAAGAGTATATATAGTATAATATTTTATAATTCTATTCTGAAATGCATTATAAGTCTAAAAAACCTTAAAATTCTTTGTGCCACCTTCCATTCTAATCAGAAGACCAGAATTTGAACTAGGCCATTGCATGAGAATCTGCTTGACGCTCTGTTACCAGCCATGCAGATCATTTATCTGGTGTTATTATTCAGAGACTTCTTAAAATGATAGTAATCTATTATTGTTTTGTTTCATATTATTACCAGCTCGTTTCTTTCACTGACAACTTCACCAGCCATTGCCATGCGGCAAATAATTACCTCTGCATCAATCATACTGACACATCTTTCATCAGTATTCTTCACTGGTTTAATAGCAGTCATGGTGTTAAAATGGTGGTCACTAAATATTTATTGAAATCAGTGTTTTAAATACAAAACCATTGTTGTTAATGATACATGGTGCTACTCCCAGAGCAGCCCATGTTATATCGATAATTTAAAAAAAAATTAATCCCTTAAAATGCATTTAATGTTTTGAACCTATGTCTTTAAAATTCTGACATGGGTCTGAAATAGATCTTATTGAATTCAGAAGATTAGCCTATTAGATATCAGTGAAACCATACTTTGAAATAGCTTTATATAACCTTGTATTTTAATATCAATGGTATCTGTCTGTATCACTGATTGAAATATTGATCAGTGAATGTAGTTGCTGGTAGGGTTGGTGAGCATGTGAAGAAACCATCACATTATTGCATGTGGAAAACTTGTAATAATGATAAAATGAAACAGATAGACAAAAGTCAGTATTGGATCAGATGCTTTCAAGTATAAAATATTATATCTGGAACAACACTCCTCATAGGTCAATAGTCACCTTAAATCTTTGCCATAATGTTTCTTTCTCAATTAATATCCATTAATTGCATTATAAAACATCACAGAATAGCTTCTTCTTTTTGTGGTCATTGTGATAACATCATGCTATTTTTTTATTTTAATGGAAAGCTACTCAAGAGAACTTCTTGCACAATGGAAGGTTAGTATGGGCAAAAACGAGAGTAACAAGGACTTCAAATATATGCATTGCCAACACTGATAACAACATTGCCTTGCAAGCGAACTGGCCAGACGTCTTCTTGATCCTCTGTTGGTCAGACCCTTCAGTCACCTGTGATGCAGAAGTGCGGTCTACCAATGTTGTACAAACAATGCAGGTGTGAGTCAGCGGATGTTGTGACGGTGTGTTCGAAAACAAGCTAGGATGATGGATGGGACATCTAGGAAGGTGTTTTGGTAGGGGTGCAGAGATAAGGATTGATGTTGGAAAGAGGGGTACTGCAGCAAGATGGCGGCATTGGGAGCAATTGGCTCAACCAAAAGACGTGTAGATGGATGTGATCTAATGTAGAAGAGGGTGTAGAACACAATAGGATCAAGAATGGAGAGAATTGGTGTAGTGGTTGTTGAGTAATGACAAGATCAAAAACGGTCAAAAAGCGCACTATGAGGCCTAGGTGCTCTCCAATGATGACAACAGTGTTCCACTCAATCAATCCACTCCTCACTCCGCCACATCCTGGACTGAGACTGCCTATGAAAGAGCTGACACTCTAGCAACCTTTGGCAGATGGGAGACCTTTAGAGCAGATTTTTGAAAGACGTTCGTCACTAAAGATGTAACATCCACCTCCATTTCCAAACTATCCTCCCTTATCCAAAGAGGATGTGGTTCCCTTGAAAAGTTCAATGCTGAATTCCGACTCCTCACTCACAGATCAGGAGTCTCCAGCCAAGGAGCCCTGATTGAGTGGTATGCTAGGGACTCAACTTCACCATCTCTGAAAAGATCATTGGAATGGAAACCACTCCTAAAACCCTAGACAACTGGATCGCCAAAGCTGAACACTTCAATGTGCAGAATGAACAAATCAGATCCCTCAAAAGAGGAACACCTTTCCAGACAAATTATTTGTCTAACTCCTCTCGCAACCGAGACTCCAATGCCATGGATGTAGACGCCGTATGGCTCTCTCCCTCGCAAAGGGCTGACTATATGAGGAAAGGACTCTGCTTCATCTGTAGAAAACACAGACACCGCTCCAGTGAACACAAGAAAGGAAAGGTCCCCTTTGATAAAGATTCCTGAACTTCTTCTCCTAACGTCCAACCTCATCTCCATCTTTATGGCTGGACTAAAGAAGAACATCTCTCAGAAGGAAATCTTAGATGTCCTCAAGACGTGCTTTGATAGTGATAGTGAAGAAGATGGAACCAAAGAAGAACAGGTTCCCATATCCAAAGTCTCCCTTGAATCGTCTTTTTAGAAGGAGGATCTGAGTCAATGCAGACTCCTCCCTTAATTACTTCCTCTGTACTTGTAGCCAAAGAAACTGCCCAATCTATGTACATTCCCATCTCCCTCTTTGCTACCTCAGAAGGAAAAATTGTTGACACCCACGGCCTGCTTGACTGTGGAGCAGGAGTGAATCTGATTGATCATCATTTTGTGTTAAAACACCAACTTCCCAGAAAAAGACTAGCAAAACCACTAATACCCTGAAACATTGATGGAACCAATAACATAGGAGGAACAATCAAATACACCCTCACCCTCACTCTCTGAATCTCTGACACCGAAGAAACATGAAAGTTCTTTGTTATGAACTGCGGTGAAAAAAACCTTATCCTCAGACTTCCCTGGCTAAGAGAAGTCAACCCTATTGTTGATTGGAAAGAAGGAACTCTTACCTTTCCTGATTGTCTAAAGAAACCCCGCCATGATTCCCAAGATCAGATCACCCAACAATATCTTATCCAATACCTTGGCATGGACCCTGACCTACACATGTCAAAGAAACTCCTGAAACAATATGATCCCCTCTTTAAGGAATTCCAAAAAACTACCATCTCCTCAGAAATTGCCCAAGAAGCCGAAAAGAAGAAAGAGAAAGCCACCCTTCCCTCTGAATACTCTGAATTCGCCGATATCTTCAAAAAGAAAGCCACCAACCATGTTTCCCCCTCATGCTCTTTTAACCACGAGATCAAACTGGACAAAGACTTCGTTCCCAAAGTTGCTAAAGTCTATCCTCTTAATCCAAAGGAATCCACAGTGTGCAAGGAATTTGTCAAGGAACATCTCGAAACCAGCAAGATTTCACCATTGAAATCCCCGCAGGCTTCTCACTTCTTCTTTGTTCCTCAAAAGGATGGATCATTATGTCCATGTCAAGATTATTGATATCTGAACTCCCACACTGTCAAAAACACATATCACCTTCCCCTCATCTCCAACCTTATTGATAAGTTGAAAGGGTCTAAACTCTTTACAAAATTTGACATCAGATGGGGATACAACAACATTTAGATTAAACCCGATGACCACTGGAAAGCGGTGTTCATAACCCCTCATGGGCTCTTTGAACCAAATGTCATGTTCTTCAGGCTATGCAACTCTCCTTCCACGTTCCAAGCACTGATGGATCATATCTTCCAAGACTACCAAGCCGAAGGATGGCTCATCATCTACATGGATGACCTCCTAATCTGCTCCTCTGATCCTGCTCTCCATCACACACAAACACTCAAGGTGTTGAAATGACTCAAAGAACATGATTTATATCTGAAACTGGAAAAATGCAACCTCGCCAACTTCGATCTCATCCTAGAACATGTTCCGGGTACAAAGATGGCACCTGCTGATGCTCTTTCCCAATACCATTCCCCTGCCACCGCCACTGATAATCAAGAAGTCACTCTACTTCCTGACAACCTCTTTGCTCATGCCATTGATTTCACCCTGATCTCCAAAATCAAGGAGTCTACCCTGATTGACCCTCTTGTCCTGTCTGCCGTCCACACTCTTGATGATGGAAAATCCCTTTTCCCTTGAGCATCCTTTAATGACTGGGATTATGATGGTGCCAATCTCTATTTTAAAAAGTGCCTCTACATTCCTCCCATGCAACGTAAGGAAATCATGACTCCTATCCATGAATCCTTGTCTGCTGGACACCCCGGAATCACCTGAACCATCAACCTCGTATCTCGTGACTTCTGGTGGCCCAGTCTATCCACTTTTGTTCAGAACTTTGTTCTTGGCTGTGCCACATGCCAAAGTCATAAGGCTAACACTCATCCATCTGTCCCTGCCTTATCCCCAATTCCATCAATTTTGACACGCCCCTTCCAACAGATCTCTGTTGATTTCACCACTGATCTATCCATTTCTGATGGTTTTGACTCCCTCATGGTCACAGTGGACCATGGGCTTACGAAGGGGGTAATTTTATCACCATGCAACAAAAACATAGACACTGCTGGTGTTGCCAATCTATTTTTAAAGACAGTCTATACCCACTTCGGACTTCACGAAAAGGTCATTTCTGACTGAGGTCCTCAATTTGCTTCCGCCTTCACCAAAGAACTTGGCCGCCTCCTTGACTATGATGTCTCCCTCTCTACTGCTTATCACCCTCAATCCAATGGTGAAACCGAATGTATGAACCAAGAAGTAGAAACCTATCTTCACATTTTCTGCAAGGGAAAACCCAATGAATGGTCTAGACTTCTATCCACTGCTGAATTTGCCCACAACTTCAATATTCACTCGGTCACAAAGAAGTCCCCCTTTTTCCTGACACTCAGATATGAATCACATTCCTATCCTTCCATTGCCAAAAACTCCCCTCTTCCTTCTATCAAAGAATGTCTATCCACCCTGAAAGAAGCCTGAGAAGAAGCCCTAGCTGCTCACGAAATCACACAATGTGTGATAAAAGAACACGTGTCTTCCAACTTCAAACCCTGGAAAACTGGCAATAAGGTTTGGCTGGAAGGTCGTAATTTGAAACTCGGCTACTCTTCTAGAAAACTGTTCCCCAAAAGAGAAGGACCCTTTGAAATCACTCAAGTCTTGTCTCCCATTACGTATTGCCTCAAACTCCCTGGAACCTGGAAAATTCGTGACGTCTTCCATGCTTCCCTCCTATTGTCCTATCAGGAAACCTCCAAACACAGCCTGAACTTCACAAAAAAACCACCTGACCTGATCGGTGGAGAAGAAGAATACGAAATTGACAAAATTCTATCACATCGAGGCAGCCCTCAAAGACGCTGCTACCTCATTTCCTGGAAAGGCTACCCTTCTTCTGAAAACTCCTGGGAAACTGAGGGTAATCTCCAACATGCCAAGGACATCTTAAATGCTTATAAGACAGCTCGTCCCAGAGGCTTCCCTCAGACTCTTCACTCCCTTCGCAAAAGAAAACCAACCTCTTGAACTCATTATGCCTCCCACTTGTAGAACTGCCAACACTCACATTTCCTTTTTCAACATTGAACGACTTGTCCCATCCACTGAACGGGTTTGAAACCCTCCTTTCTGAGGCCTTATGGCTGAATACTTTGCCTACACCCAAGAACCACGTAATACTTGAACATCACCTGTCACTGCCAAGATAGTTCCCCTTTGCTAGATACTTATTCCGCTCTCCTCCAGAATTACCGCATTGCCAACACCATTGAATATATCAAAAGGACTAACCATCCTCTTAGCAAACATGACTGGGTTGTTACCACTCTCAAACATATTTGAGACAAACAACAGGAATTGCTCATCAACCTTCTTCATCAGATGAACTTCGAGGATCTCCTATACAACATCAACCGAGCTCATCCAAGTCAATATCATGGTCCCCTTGACCACAGAAACAGAGTTCCTCTTTCTTCCTCTCCTAGTTCTGAGAGTGAAACATCCTCCTCATCCACCAACCTCAGAGACGTACCTCGTAACATTGCTCCTAGCACAGCCCGTTCCTCGTCAATCATTAGTTCTCCTACTCATCACTCAAGCACCCCTCACAACAGGACTAGAATGGTGACCACTATCGAAGAGACCCCTTCTCCCATTCTTCCTGTCCCTACCCCTCATCACCAACGTGGTCGAAGGAACAATGTTCAGATCGTGTACTCTCGTCCTCTTACCCATTCAGGTTCCTTGTCCTCTGTCCGTCGTCAAGGAAGTGGCGACTCTCCTGAAGACTCTATTGACATTGACCTCTCTGCTGAACAAGCCTTTGGTCTCTCTGCAGAACAAGTTATCGCTGCCACTGACCAAGCTGAAAGACAAGCAGTCATAGACAATTACCCTTTATTCCCAGAGGTACAATTCCTCCTGCTTCCAATGCCACCATCTCAGACGTATTCGTATCAATTGTGAATGGTATGAATGTCCCACATGCTGACACTTCCAACCAGGACACAACCAGTTCCACTGTCCCACTCGTCGCACACCCTCTCCCACTCTTGTAGGAGACTACAATGATGTCTTTGACACTACTGCCAACGCCAACATGACCGACTCCCCTGCTCCAGAATATCTTGAATTTTGAAAGCCTGTGACTTTCAGTGTACAAGAGAGGGGTAATGTTATGATATATAAGTTGCCCCCTATCTCTTTTCCTTTTCTCTATGATACATCTATTTCTTTCTGTCTCTCTCCATATCCTTCCGTATCCTTCTGGACCTATTCATGATTGGCCTAACCCAATCTTCCATCTTAGGTAGTCTTACCCAAGTCTACCCAGCTTATCTTCAGAAGGCTATGCCTTCTCTCCCCTTCCATAACATTCTGGCCAATGGCCTTATCCCCTCTCCTGGTCTGTGCACGATCCAGACCCCTTTATATAGCTGTCATTAAATGCATTGTACACTTAGCTTATTCTACACAATCTACCTTGCATTCCTCAATACCTCTGCTCCCTGAGTCTTGGTCTACTCTTGATGACTGCTCAATTCTTTGATAACAAAGTACTTCTCATCGTTAACGACAAATGAAGAAGGAAACATTAATTGTTACTTAGGTTGAGCACATTGGTGTCACCCTGCATAACAGGACCATCACGGTGATAGTAATCTGCAAATGCGGCCCATAGATCAGGGAGGGAGAAGGTGTTTGCTACATTATCAATGGAAATCCAGGGGATTGAGGGGCAGGCATTAAGGTGCACTGCTGTGGAGCCAGCGAGGAAAGTGCATGGTGGCCACATGTCAGGTTCATTTCATCCATTGCTAACAAGCTAGAAGAAGTTTGTTGGTTGACAGTTGGAACCCCAAAGCTTGTCGAACATGGCAGCAGGATTAGTATCATCTTCATCAAGATCTTCATCATCTTCCTGCTTTTCCTCATCATCCTCGGCATCTTCATTCTTATGCATGGCCTTGTTGATAGTTGAAGGTCAGGTCACATGGTCAAAAAGACAACACTTCTCCTGCCTGTCCAAAAATCAGCATATTTGTGGATTGTACTCACGATTGTTGGTTGCTTCTGCAGGATCTTTGATAACGACTATGTGGGCATGTTCCGTCATATCTGCAGACCACTGCAAGAGCGATCCAACTGCTACAATACTCAGCACTACACTTTGCATGAGCTCAAGCTTGGGAATGTGCCAATGCTTGAGAGGATGGTTCTTCTCGCCACAGCGAGCACCCAGATTGATGATGGTTTTCTTGTGGTTGTGAAACTCTTGGAGTGCATTCTTGCTCTTCTCTCTTGTGGCCTTGCTGATGATTGGAGACTGAGAAAGGTAACGGAAATCGCTAAGTGCACAGATGGGGATGTGATATAACATTGCAGGTCATGTTGAGCCTGCCCGGTAACTTGCTTCAGCTTTCATACACTGCTTTTGAAGTGACAAAGCCCAACAACCGGCTGCAACACAGAATACTGGAAGTCCAGCTCCTTCTTGCCCATGATAGAAAGACACCACTTCAAATCATGATCATAGAATGGTCAATGCCAATGATGGAGCACATTGGGAGTAAGGAAAACAGATGGCTCAGCCAATGGCCAATTGCGCCAAAACAGTTTGGACACACCGCTCAAGCAATTGTCCTCACAGGCTACAAAATAATGCTCTAGATTGTCGGGACACTGCAAGCAGGAACCCATGGTTGGAGGCTTTGTTATGATGTTCCATCTTGATATTTGTTGGAATACAAATGTAGGTACACAGCTTAACTAATCACATACTTACCTTAGAGGCTTCTTAGCATAGTTTACCTTAGTGACTATCTACTGAGGTACACTACAGGTTTATTTTACCCTTTCAATAATATTCGCGAGACTGAGAAGGGGATGAGCAACTTGGCTGCCTGTCATGTTCATGATATTGGTTTTGTCCAAGCAGAGAATGACATTGAGGAGAGTTGTGCCAGGGTAGATGTGACTAATATCCAAAGATATGAGCTGGAGGCTCAGAAGAGGAAAAAGGAATCACAAATCTGCATCTCCCATCATCCACTTGCTATACATGCAAACGAGGTGTTCAGCAGTCTCGTAAACATGCTGAGGAATAAGATCAAGCTTGTTTGCGAAGAACTGGTGATTGAACAGCATTTTGATATAGTCTAGTGTGTTGCCAAAATATAAATGGATGACTTGTGTGGTTAGCCAGGGTGTGGTTGTTAAAATGCAATACTGCCATCGTGGACCGGAAGGGAGAAGCTCTGCATGTCCTGCAGATCTTTTGCTGTGTGGAAAGATAGATGAAGAGATTTGATCTATGTGTAGAATGTCATCATCACTGAAGAGAAACATTTCTGATAACACACTGGATCTAACTTAAGGAACTCATCAATCTTTGCCATGCTCAGTGAAGAGCATAGAAGATATTTTGCCATATCCCACTCAACCTTAGAGACGAAGGGATAGGATATGTTGTTCCTGCGCTGAGGGTCACAGGTGTCCAAATTGAAGCAATCAAGAAATGTTTCACCAGCCTGGTAGACTTTAGTGGCGCCGTTGAATGTGATGATGTTTGATTGCGCTGGTGTGATCCCTCTGCCATATTCCATCTCAACGTCATTGGCACATTCTCCTGAGGCATTGTTGTTTGCCATCTCCATGTCAGTGTCCCAGTAAAATGCCACCTTGTTCCACCGTGTGGGATCGTCAAAAGATTCATCAGAAGAGCAGGAGAGGTCTTCCATCAAAATTGAAAGCAGTGAATCTGGCTGCATTTCAGGTGGCTTGTGATGACTGAGGAGCTCAGCAATGGAGATGAGGTCGTCTTGCCAGCAATGACAGGCAGTGTGAGGTTGGCTAAGATGCTGTGTAATACCACTGGTGTCCTTGAACTGCCTGAGGCAATTGGGGCATTCTGCTGGCATTGCAATGGAGCTTGGGAAGGAGAAAATGCAAGGATGACGGGGTTTTTAGCAGTCTTTGTTTGGCCTTCACTTGGAATTGGTGGATGAGGGGGAGAAATAAAGAAATGAACTCGTATTCTACATGATGTATGTAGGAAACAGTGCCAATGACTATCCTAGGGAGAAGAGATTGCAAGTCCAAATCATGGAGTGAGAGAGAGCAGGTGGCAGCGCAAAGCGCTGTCCGGCTCCGAATTAACCTGGGATTGTGGCGAGCTGCTGACCCATTGACTAGTCATCTGGTGACGCATGTAGTGACAGCCACAAGCCTAAGGGCTAGGAGAAGGATGACTGAGAGTACTTACGAGTTTATCTAACTGGGAGGAGAGTGATCCTGAGAAGATATTCATGCAGAGAGGGTTGGGCTTGCATGTAGGGAGCCAGAATTTGTGTGTGGCAGTGGAGGTATATGAGGAAAGTGTCACTTGCCCACCTGCCTTTGACATTCACAACATCAAATGGGATGTTCCTGAGGAGGAGGTATTCAAGGGTCGAGCTGATGCGGTGTCTTCTTCCTTAGTGTGGTACTGGGGCGGGCTGTGCTTCCTCATAGGACAGTGCCAAGCCTTTGCTGAGTAATGCCAAACATTTGCTGAGTGATGCCAAGCAGGTTGAGTCAGAGTGAGTCAGAGTGAGTCAGAGTGAGTCAGATAGTGACAGGTGGCTGTTCGGCAGCTGTCAGCTGTCAAAGCTGTCATTCTGGACAGGCACTGCTGTCCCTGGCAGGCACATCTGTCAGATGTCAGGTCCCTGTGGCTGTGAAGGGCCTGTCAATGTTGACATCATGTTTAAGTAAGCCTCAAGACTATATATGGAAGGGTAAAATATTAAAATGCTAGATAAGTGACATTGTCGGGTAGTAACTCAATAGGAGGTCCTAAATAACCAAGAAAAATATGGTTATGTGCGTAATGACGATCTCTTTCCAGTGGTGAAGGTTATAGAGCTGGAAAGTCGCATACTAAGAAGTTATAAGGGAAATACATCCTACGCTCTTGGCGTTTCCGCTTTAAGTGACGGTTTGCTCTGGGGCATATGCGTATGGGATGTACTAATATGTGGTACAAGTTGTAGGGCTAGCACATTGCATGCTATGGAGTTATAATGAAAATACACTGTACGCTCCTGGTGTCTCTGCTTGGAGTGATGCTCTGCTCTGGTGGACAAGCGTATAGGTTGGTACTAGTGTATCATGACCATACACAAACACAGTTCTGTGTATGTCAGCGGATGCCGTGACCTTGCAGCAGGGGTCTTCCAGATGCCTTCAGAGTGGTGGCAAGAACTGAAAGGAATTTCACTCTGGTGAGTGGTTTGTGACCCTTGCTGTTTCGGTAGACGAAAAGCGGTCCATTCTGAGGGGGGAAATTGACGCTCAGGTGGTTTTCAAAAGCCACACCAGGGTCTGAGGGGCCGTTTTTCCTGGCCCAGTTGATCTCCTCACCGTTGGGGGCTGACTTCAACTTGGGTAAGTGAAAGTTCATTACCATTTTGCCTTGGCGATGTCACTCCTCCTACACGTTGGATGGTTTAATGTGCATGGTAGGGTTGAAGGAATGTAGCGTTTTTTGATCATCAGTTCACCTAGCGTGCTGTAGCGTAGAAAGCCGTGTGGAGGGGGGAGGAGAGGTTGAGGTAGGTTCAGATGGATGTTAGCATGTCAATGGTATAGGGTTCATGGGGGGTTCTCTTCGACTGGGGGGGGAGAGGGGGCAGGGATGACGCCGCATTTAAAAGGGCATCTGTCTTGCTGTCATTCAGGGTCCAGTTGAGACTGTGGATGGTATGCCATACCCTGATGGCACTGACATAGTTGGAAATGGCGCTGCCCAAGTAAGCGCCTGCAAGGGTGGAGATGAAGGCTGAGATGATGGAGGGGATGGCGGGGGCACATTCAGTTTCGGGGATGTTCTTGGCGTCACAGAAGATGTGAAAGGTGAGGAGGCCAGATCCATATGTCTCCTTGGTGCTGTCCGCCCAGGGCATGCTCTGATGATTGCGTGGGTGAGCAGTTCGAAACCAACACTTTCCACCCAGCCGATGTTGCGGTTCTCACCCATCTGTCACCAATGGTGATGCTGATGCCAACCAGGCTGGCATCGGAGAATGCGAGGAAATCATGCACCGGCTGGAGGGTGGGGAGAGGGATGGATGGGAGGGGTAGGTAACTGAGGATGTATCATTTGGGGTTTTGTGGGGGGTGTCCTGGGCATAAGCAGGTTGTCACCAAAGACTCCAAGCATGGCCTTGAGGTTGGTGAGGTATGCGTGACCAGTGGGGAATATGGTAGAGGTGTGTAGGAGCTTACTGTGCAGTTTTTGTACTTCTTGCAGTGTGTGCATATGTTTACACTCCCACTCCGTGATCACATTGACATATTTGAGTCTTTTGGCTTCGGTTAGTGTGATGGTGCACTTGGATAAGTCCCATAGGAGGCCGATGAAGGTGGGTCTGGACATGAACGGGATGTCAAGATCCCAAGTTGATCCATGATAGAGTTGATATCATCTAGGCTATAGCAAAAATCCTGATCGGCATTGGGTCAAGGGGAGGAGCCAGAAAGATCCTTCAATGGGCACATTAAGTCCTCATCAAACTCCTCAATCTCATCATTAGGAAGCTTGCCACCTGTGAACCAGGCACGGCCTCCTCTCATGAAGCAGCCCCCTTCACAGGAGATTTGATTGGCTAGGATGGAGTGGGAGTGATTGTACGTATGATGTACCTCACTGTGGGTACTCAACCTGACATTACCTTTGCCATCTCAATGCTGGTGCAGTTCACAGAAAACCCTGGACCGGCTCACTGGGAAGTGCTGAAACGAGTATATCACTATTTTGTCAGAACAGAGAAATTGTCACTGACCTATGGAATGGAGCAAAAAGGCCTCATTTGGTACGCTAATCCAGATGGCGTGTCGCAGGAACATCGTCATGCCATTTTGGGTCATGCTGTAGTGGTGAGCCTGTAGGGCTCGAGCCAGGCCAGAGAGAGATAGGGGCAGAGGTGCCAGGGGTCTGGCCTGTCCCAGGAGTCAGTAGTAGTTAGTCAGCTCCTGTGTGCTTAGTCAGTCACCCAATCCTAGTCCTTCACTGTTTGCTAGGTGCAAGTCAGGCAAGTCAGGTGGTCCAGCTAGCCCCAGCCCTGGTCCTAGGTCCCTGCTCAGAGTGACCATCCCAACACCTTTCTTATAGATGGAAGCTATCTCATGGGTGTCACGAAAGCAAGAACTCATCACACTGTCCACTACGGAGGCTGAGTACGTTGCTGCTGCTCACGCCACAAAGGAAATCATCTGGCTCCATTGTCTCATAGGCAAATGTTACTTATGGTGATTTCGCACTCTGTGCCCATCTTACACTTTATATTGTTCATACAGTGCTAACCATTACTTCCTTTCACTTCTAACCTATCCCATTGGATTCTACGCCTCAACTTACCCTATATACCAACTCAGTTGAGCATTCCAGCTTGTTCCCATTGCTCTGCCCTAGCAGAGCAATGACTTGTAACTTCTACTTTGCAGTTTACTTCATCTGTTTACATTTGTTTACATTAGGTCGCCCATAGTGCTCAGAGTCCACTGTAGTTAGTCTTTGGTTACTCACAGTGGACTCCAGGTACTGTATACATTCATACCTACTTCAATACATTAGTTACTCACAGTGGACTCCAGTCCCCAGCTTATTTCAGCTCCCTGAGTCGACCTAATCAGTGCAATAGCACTCCTACAAGCTTCTGGCTTGCACAGCAAACTCTCTCGTCCACTCAAATCCCCAACTCTCCTTCATTCTGACAACCAATCCACCATCACCTTAATGAAGGACAGTAATTATCACACGCATACCAAGCACATTGACATTAGGTATCATTTTATTTGTTTTACCATTGATAACAGATCCATTCATTTACTGCCCGACCAAGGACATGGTCACTGATACTTGAACTAAAGCCCTTCCTTCCATTAAAGCCAGTTTGAGGGGGAGTATTGAATTATAGACAATGTTTATTTCTCGTCTATCATTCTCGCTTACATACTCCGCTCCCACTACTTAACGCTCTTGGCTAATGTCATCGCACCTCAGTTGACTGCTATACAGTCTTCTGAGGTGAGATACTCTACATATAATCTCTATGTCACTTACTGATTTATACCTGTAGCATATTACTTCCTACAGGTGAATCTATACACAGTTGACTGCTATACAGTCTTCTGAGCATATTACTTCCTCCATCATCCTGCTTACAAAGCCGGCCGCCATTGAATCTACAGCCCAGTGGATATCAGCGTGGTTCAATTAGTGGGCCCGATATGCACCAACATGACCCAGCCATCTCCCAACTCTTTACAGAACTGAGATGTCTCACAGCAGTCGTCCAGCAGCAAAGCATTGTCAGCAATGACCTCAAACAATCAAATGAGGAACTCTCTGTTCTTCTGCAAGCTACTGAGGAAGAAATAGCTGCTCTTCGCAAGGACATTGAGGCACGCAACTTGAAGTGTGCTCACAAAGGAGGCTTGAATGATTACCCGTCGCTCAAGGTTGGTGATGTACAAGTATCTTAATACAGTGACATTGAGCTCACCTGTTCTTTTAGAAAGTGATCCATACTCTTTTCACAGACCTTTGTGGGGTTGATCACACCCTTGAAAGGGGGGAACATGCTCTAGCGCTCGGGAAGATTGAAAAGCTTCCTAATGGCCAACCATTCAATCAAACTGAAGACGGCTGCAAAGTTTGGCATCCCCACTGGGCTGGTTCTGTTGATGAACATATTAACATGCAATTCATTAGATGGAGAATGAGAAGGTAGTAGTAAATATTTTTTTCTCAGACGAGTCAGGGACTGACATACTTTGCAAATGTCATTCAGACACTTCATGATGACCCGAACACCACTGGAATGATTGACAATGCTGACTACCATGAATCCTTCATTGCAGAATGTTCCAAAGTGTACTTCAGAAATATCCATAAGCAAGTGCTTGAGCGCAATGACCTGGAGAAGATGATGGAGGCAGAAGAACATCTAGTCAATGGTCATCATTGTGGCCAGTGTGCAGGAGTAAGTCCCACTACAATTATGTAATTGAAGACACACTTACGGACAATTCCTCATCAGGTCTGTAAAGTCCGCCACAAAGCCGCCCTCATATACCAGGCTGCAAATCTGGTATCAGTGATATTATGGCAACAATTGATACAGAATATGCAACTGACCCTGTTTCCTATGATGAGAAGGTGTTGAGTGACAGCCTATGACAACACAGGCTGGGGGTGGCCATGGGGAAAGACGCTCACATGGCCATTGGGTATCAGTGGAGGTCAACCAACATAAGTTTCGTGAACTTATCTCTAAGCATTGCCAAGAATTACACATGTTTGTAGTATATTGCATTCTTATGATACTTGATATTGAAAGCTTTCAATGCTGGCCAAACGGAGGATCAACCACCCCTGAAGAAATGCAGGACATTAACAAACAAATCTGCCTAAAAACATTTGATGTACCACTCTCGATGCTGCGCTCCAAGGTTTCCAAGTCCAAAGAGTTGCATCCATCCCATACTCCATGATGGACGATCCAGCCTGGATTACAGCACATCCTGACATGGACTTCCCCCTAGGTGCCGAATTCCTGCAAGGGTTTTACAGTCACATCAAGAATGAGCTGTTGGCTGAGGATAGGGTTTATCTTGAAGAGGTTGCTTGATGGAGGGTGCAGGCTGCTGACAAGGCAGATGACGAGACAGATCTTGGGCCTGAATCTGGTGATGCTGCACCCGGGAATGTCTAACATGTTGAGGATCTGAGGTGAAAATGAAACACTAGCAGGCTGACTCAGGTTGACTGTGAAGGTGAAAAAAAGTGATGTGAAGTTTTCTTGGTCAAAACTCTCACAAAAGTGTATATGTAAACCTACTATAAAATGTAAAGTCGTGAGTTTGTCATCATGCAAAGGCCAGATACAACGGACCTTAGCTAGATCAATAGAGGCCCAAACCTTCTGGCGTGTTGCACCAACAGACACTGTTGTTACCGCAAGCTGGCCATGGATCCAGTCAAGGTCGATCAGTGGTGGGAGTTGCATGTCTCGTCCATGGTATTCCCCAAGCTCCCATAGCCAAACATTCACCAAAGCACTTGAGTAATGGTGTAAGTTTGACTTGGATACCCAACATGTCAACGATTACTCACAAGTCTTGCCACCTGTTCTCCTTGGTGTTTTTTGAACCATTACACTTGAGTGAACCAGAGCTTCTCTCTCCTATCTTGAATGGGATGTGTAATCTGGAAAAATTTGAGAACCTCACCATATGCATGAGTTGGGAGCTCCGCTGGGATGATTGTGTGAGTGAAAGACGACTTGTTGAATCCCACTGTTCGTGATGCCTGATATTGCTTGCCATCAATGATAACATATTCAAAGAACATCACCTCGTAGCTTAGAGGAATGCTATGGGGTACGACAGGACACTCATAGCAGCAGTGGACTGGATGAAGGGGAAGCTGGAAGGAGATTGTCTGGGCTGGAGCTCAGTAGGTTTTGGAACATATATTCTTGCCAGTGGTGAGATCTATTAAGCATGCTGCAAAGGAAACTACTACTCACCATCATTACTCATGTTGTCAAGTCCCTCACACAGCATCACTAAACCTGTGACTGTACCCTGTTCCTCTTTTGATGTCTTCAGCATAACCTTGGATGCTAGGAAGGGAAGTGATCTGGGTGGATAGTGTTGTAATGCGTAGGTCTGGCATAAAGCAAACATGAGTATCTAGAACATCTCTTCAATTACCAACTTACCAATCTACCAACTTCACATGTTCTCTGAAATTCATGAAAAAATGTTGTCTCAAGCTCCCCATTTGCATGGTTGTTCATCTTGAAAGACTTGAGCACTTTATTGAGTTGTTCATAAAGGAATGTCCAGAAGTCATGTAAGGGGCCAAAATTGCAAGAACACGCGCCAACGTGTGTTGCGTAGTAATGGTTGGGCTTAATGACTGCGGAGCCATAAAGCTATTCTTGTATTAGTAGAGATTATGTATTGTCTGAGGCCTGGCCCACCGTGATTAGCTCCTTGCCATATTCTCGAATCCAATAACTGGCCTGCTCAATATTGTTATCACTGAGCTTGCATTTGATGAGAATTCATAACGTGGTGCATAGCTTGAGAAAGTTTGCTGGATTGTCAGAATGAAGGGAGAACTTCAGCTCTTCAAGTTCTTCGGGAGCGTCTTCTTGAGCAAGGTGTGATGGCGGCTGTTGTTCTTTGTTGGTAACATTATCACCTGGAGCCTTTCATATCTTTGATGCCTGGAGCAAGGCTTAGTGAGGGATAAACATACATTAATGGGCTGACCTTTGCTTGAGTGGCCTTTGCTTTCCTTGCAGCCACAAGCTTTGCTTTCTCAGTTTGTTTTGCAGCTGCCAGTTGCAGCTTTTCCTGTTTCTTGGCTTCAGAAATCGCAAGTTTGTCCTGCACAACCCTGACTCTGCTTTCTGGATCATAGCTCTTCATTGGCATCTTGAGGAATACACGCTTGCCAGAGCTGAGGGATCTGCAAGGTGTGAAAAACATTAATATTTTCTTGGATGCACAAACACTTACAACTATAGGACCATAAACTGTAGATAAAAGTAACCATTGGTCAGCAGTGAGTGAGCCTCCTGACGGCATGTGGACATCTGTAGGTAACTTCCCACTGTCTTCTTCCTTAGTGGAGATGGGTGAAATGCCTAATGTTAGACTAGCAGCTGGGTCCTAGACGTTCCTATCTTCCACAGGTCACGGTCAGCGGTTCGTTAAAAACAACAACACAAAACTAACAAAACTAAAACTACAAAAGGCTGATAATGTGGGTGTTCGTTGCAAGGTGATGGTATATGCGCTGCTAAATGCTTCACAAATATCTCTCAGATGGTTGGGTTCAACAGGTAGCGAAGGCTTGTAAAGCTTTGCTAGAGAACGAATGAATGGTTTCCTTGACACGTAACGGTATACAGAGTCTTGGAAAAGTGGTGATAGACGGGTTCTATCTTGAAACAGGGATGGGTTAGGGACTTTGTGGACAAGAAATGGGCTCCTTAGATGTAGTCTACAGCCTACTAACTTCGTTCCTTTGACTGGCTTAGCGTTGACTATCAAACTGCTTGACCTATAGCACTCTCTGGCTAATGTTGGGTCACTGAGCAGCTAGTACTAGCGATTACAGTGCTTAGGTGTTATGACGTGCTTAGTAGCTTAGTTCAGGTTGATTAGGACTGGTAGGGACTAACAGTATAGAACCCTAG
>KN819402.1:80145-93159 GCA_000827475.1 Paxillus involutus ATCC 200175
GCTGTCCCTGGCAGGCACATCTGTCAGATGTCAGGTCCCTGTGGCTGTGAAGGGCCTGTCAATGTTGACATCATGTTTAAGTAAGCCTCAAGACTATATATGGAAGGGTAAAATATTAAAATGCTAGATAAGTGACATTGTCGGGTAGTAACTCAATAGGAGGTCCTAAATAACCAAGAAAAATATGGTTATGTGTGAAATGACAATCTCTTTCCAGTGGTGAAGGTTTGAAATACATCCTATGCTCTTGGCGTTTCTGCTTTAAGTGACAGTTTGCTCTGGGGTATATGCGTATGGGATGTATTAATATGTGGTATAAGTTGTAGGTCTAGCACATTGCATGCTATGGAGTTATGATGAAAATACACTGTACGCTCCTGGTGTTTCCGCTTGGAGGGATTCTCTGCTCTGGTGTACAAGCGTATAGGGTGGTACTAGTGTATCATGACCATACACGAACACAGTTCTGTGTATGTCATCGCTTTTCCCCTTTGATCTCGCTGAAGCTACTTACCTTGTCCCGCTACCCAATACAGATCCGTTCTCCACTACAGGTCTTATTGCATGGCGAGCCCGCCAACTGCAGAAATGACAAGTGGACTGGGACAGAACCCGCTCCAAAGTTCTCAAGTCCTGCTTTGCATCTATCAAACAGTTCGAGGAGACCTTCAAGAATTGAATTAAGAATTCCAACTTCTCCCCAGGGAGTCTAGTTCTTGTTCAAAACTCTAGGGTCAAGAAGGAACTGAACCAAAAGACCAAGCCGTGGTATACGGATCCCATGGTTGTCCTTCATTGGGCTACTGGTGGTTTGTACCTGCTGGCCGAATTGGACGGGTCAGTCTCCAAGCTCCACTTTGCTGCATTCTGCCTCCTACCCTATCATCCGTGCTCAACATCACACATAGCTGTTACTACCATCACAGGGTTAGATGAAGAAGCACTGGACCACCTGGAGGAATAGAGGACGAAGAGCTGGACAATGAAGAACAAGTCCCCAACGACTTCGAATAGCCCCTATTGCCAACAAACACAGTCACTTACATAGTACGATACTATTCTGTTTTACCCCGGGTTTCAGCCGGTGCTCTGTTCCAATTTCCATAACACCATCTAAAATATATAGAAACCAAAACAAAACATTCAGAAAGCCCCCTCCCCACTAAAGTACAAAAAGAAACACAGACAACTACGAATCCAATATAACAACGTCTCACCCGCTTGCCCACAAGTCCCCACTATACCTGTTTCACCGTTCAACTTCTAACGCGCAATAGGGACTGCACCCGTTATGTGTTGTATTCAATTCTGTTCCATCATATAGAAAGCAGAAGATCAGAAGAAGAAGACAAGACGGGCAGGTACCCGTGAAGCAGCTGGGATGTGTTTCCAACCCTCCTTTTTATTTTCACTGCACGTTCATTCATAATACTTACCTTGGTTCTATCTTATGATTCAGATGCCAATGGATTGGGAATGGACACAGACATGATTTACAGTACAAAGGACAGGTACAGTACGGACTACATTTAGGTGGTCGGCAGACTAGCTACTACCTGCGACGACCCTCCAGGAGGCCCCTGAGAGACAGGACGTCCGACTCAAGCTCGACCAATTGAGCCTGAGTGTCATGAATCCTCACCTCGAATCCCATCATGATTTTCGTCACCTTGTCAGCCTCCTGTTTGTTCAGCGTGATTGCCCTCCCCTTTCGCTTACCCTTGCCTGTCTTGGGCGGCACCTTCACCACAACAATCTCCTCCTCCTCCTCCTCACTCGCAGAGACTGCGTGGGCCTGAGTTGATGGGCCAGCCTTGGCAGCCGTAGGGCAGGCGGGCTGAGCTAAACGTCCCAACTTGTCAGTCAGCAATCACGCAGCAATCACAACGGAGACCTACCTGCGGATGCCGAACCACCTATGGCCTTGCCCCTCATTGCATAAACACATGCTGTCTTGCGCTGGGTGCACTTCATGCATGACTTGCCCTGTGGACCAACACAAGTGGTCTGCGTGGAAAGGCACATCTTGCAGGGTCTAGCGTGGGTGATCATCCCCTCAGCAACGGACTCCTCTTGGGTCAGGTCCTGACGGGACTGTGGTGAAGAATCACGGGTTAGTGTGGAACCATCATACTGGACGATGATACCTACCTTCTTGCCTTTTCCCTTGTCGATTACCACCTCCATCTTGCTGTGGCCTGTTGCCCGAGATGAGATGGACAAAGTGGGACTTGATGCCCTGAGGGGTTTCGCAATGGGGTCCTCCACCATTGGGGATCCAACTCTGATGCGGAGTCGAGGGTTGGCGGGCGCAGTGGCAGTGCTGTCTGCAATCTTCCTGTAGGCCTCGTTGGCCTCATTGATCTGTTGCATTATGGCGTGGGGCACAATGGTTGGGATCCCTGTGTCGGTAGCCCGCTTGTGAGCACCCAACAGCCCGGGCTATTCCCATTAGCATCGTTCAACCACCACAAGTAGTCCACTCACCGCCACCGTCTTCCACTGCTGGACCCATGCCATCCACTCCTCCCCCAGAGTGTCGCTGTCCCCTGGCCTAGACACCGCTACAGCGTGCATACTGGTCACGGCGGGCTTGAAGGCCTCTTTTGCTGCTGTCTTCTCAGCCTCAATGGGGTCGATGGGAACGGCGGGTTTAAGGATGGACGAAAGCATGGTTGGTGTGGAACGGTTTGGATAGTGAGTTAGAGGAGGGAAGAAAGAGGGATGAAGCGCTTCTGAGCTGGAAGACCCCCAACGGCCATGAGGCAGACACACAGCTTCTATGTGCACGGTCATGTGCATGGTCATGTGACTGACTGAGGACAGTCAGCAGCTAAGTCCCCTGCAGATGTAGTGAACTCGCATCCCCTATGGCTGCAAGTGTCCTTCACCCGCAGATCTGACACCCTAACAATGCCTCTCAAAGTCACTGCCAGCCCCCTCGACTTTCCAGCCACCATCCTTACTGTCCAACACATCATCCATCGAATCCGCTCTCACCCGCGTCCCACTAGCAGCGGAACCCGTCCATTCATACATGATCTCTGCCCTACGTCCATCTGAATCTGTCCCTGTCCATCCCAATACGTTGGTAAGTCTTGGCTGTGAGCCCACTCATCCGTGTATGTACTTTCTTCGTCTGCTATGGACCTTATACTGTTATCTGCCCTGTATGGGCGGTTACCCTTTTTGTTTCGACTTTGTTTGATGCAGTCACGGGTATGCCCGGACTATAAAAGTCTGTACTTAGTCTCCTTGAATCTTATCTTCTGTCACCACACACTTAAGGTCCAAGCATAAGTAACAACAACAATGACAAACCCGCTACAATGCAATCTGCTTCCCCATCCACCACTCACTATCCGCTCGTTCACCATGGAACAGGTTTGGGTTGCTTCTATCTCTTAACCCGCCATCATTCAGACCAATGGACCCTCCCTTCCAGGGTTCCGCTCCACAGTGAATCCCTTTAGGGTCGAACTTATTGCACCCTTCTTTACTATTCTTTCCTCTGTCCTAACCACTTAACACCCAGGAAGGACTAAGTTTATTTCATCGGGCTATCACCCTGAAGGTGACGGACAGACAGAACGGGCAAACCAAACCCTCAAACAATACCTCTGAGTGTACTGCAATTACCAGCAGGACAATTGGTCTGAACTCCTACCCCTTGCAGAATTCACCTACAACAACGCTCCAAGTGCTACTACTGGAGTATCCCCATTCTTCACTAATAAGGGTTATCACCTGAACATCTCCATCTACCCCAAGAGAGACATGACATCATCCCGTGCTCAGGAATACGCTGTGGACTTACATGAATTACATGAGTTCCTCTGTACAGAAATGGCCCACGCTCAGAAATGCTACCAAGGACCCGCTGACGCTAGATGACTCCCCGCTCCCAATTTCAAAATAGGAGATCAAGTCTTCATCAAAGCAAAGCACTTCAGATCAACCCAACCCTCTAAGAAGCCATCCAAAAAGAATCTTGGCCCATACCTGAATATCGCTCAAGTTGGATCCCTTTCATTCACCCTAAGACTCCCAGACTCCATGCATGCAGTCCATCCTGTCTTCCATGCTTCCCAGTTGGAACCTGCTACCCCGAACATCATCTCAAATCAGACCCAACCCCCACCTCCTCCAATCGAAGTCGACGGTGAACCTGAATACGAGATTGCAGAAATCCTAGACTCCAAGATTGACCATCAACGTTGGAACTGCCAACTCCTATACCTTGTCAAGTGGGCTGGTTACAAAGAAACTGATGAAGAAACATCCTGGCTATTAGCCACAGAACTAAGTCACACATCCAAGTTAGTCTCAGGCTTCCACTCCACTTATCTGACGAAGCCTGGACCGTTATCCCCATTCTAAATCAAAAATGTTGAAGGTACATATTGGACTACGAGTACATTGTATTTACGGAGAAGGTGAGAAAAGAATCGGACACACTTATACCAAACTATTTCTATGTCCCTGTCCGCATCCTGATCCTCCTCGTCTCTGTCACTTCCCTTGTCCTCTGCAATGTCCATGTCTTTCTCCTCATCCACCACCCTGTTCTTCCCTTTCCCCTTTGGGTCAGCTTTCCCTTCCCTTTTCCTTTTGGGTCGACCTCCTTTGATCCCGACCCTTCTTTGGACTGCCCGACTCCTACACCTGACCCTGACGCTTCCTGCCTCACCACTCTGTCCTCGAGGTAGGCCCTTGTGATTGCCTGCAGTGCGACTTAGACCCCCATGAGCTCCAGGATCATGATTTTCTGATACTCTGCTGCGGCCCTCCATTCCTCCTGGTACTGATCCATAAACCCTGTGATCACTTTGACCAGGGCCCTGAAGGCATTCTCTCTCTCCTCCCCCACTTCATCAACCTCTCCATCATTGCTCTTCTTCTCCCAGTAGTCAGGACTCTTTTGTCTCCGACATTTCCTGTCTTTCCTGCCTCGGGAAGAAGTTAGGTCAATGGGGGTGTGCTTACCACTCCCCTTGGACAACCCTTGGACCCCGGGCTCTCGACATGGCATGTGCGACACCTCACAGGCATGACATGCCTTCCCCTTGCTTGTTACTTGTGGTGATTTCACACTCTGTGCCCATTTTACACTTTATCTTATTCATACAGCGCTAACCAGCGCTCCCTTTCACTTCTAACCTATCCCATTGAATTCTATGCCTCAACTTACTCTATATACCAACTCAGTTGAGCGTTCTAGCTTGTTCCCATTGCTCTGCCCTAGCAGAGCAATGACTTGTAGCTTCTACTTTGCAGTTTACCTCATCTGTTTACATTTGTTTACATTTGTTTACATTTGTTTACATTAGGTCGCCCATAGTCCTCAGAGTCCACTGTAGTTAGTCTTTGGTTACTCACAGTGGACTCCAGGTACTGTATACATTCATACCCATTCAATACATTGGTTACTTACAGTGGACTCCAGTCCCTAGCTTATTTCAGCTCCCTGAGTCGACCCATTCAGTGCAATAGCACTTCTCCAAGCTTCTGGCTTGAACATTGCTATCTGCCCTCACCCCGGTGTAGTCAGCTAAGCTAGTCTAAGGAGGAAGACTAGACCAGAGAATGAAAGGGGAGGGTGCAAATGGTTTGACCCTTGAGGGAAGCAGTGAGCACAAAGGCTGGAGGATATGTCTTCTCTTCCTCTCAAGTGAAACAGTAAGGGTGCTTGATGGTTAATCAGGTGAAAGTGAAGGACAAAGGGAGGAAATAAACACTAAGGAAGGGGGAAGGCAGGATGAAAGATCCTGAAGCTGTGAGACATGTCCGGGTCGAATCCGGGCAGTGGAGTGATAAGCCCGGAGACGAGAGAGTCAGACCTAAACTGGGTGGAGTATGGGTGAGCACGGATGGATCAAGTATACTCAAGGGCGGATGTCTGGAGGAGTCTTGTGCAATGGAAGTCAGAGGATCGATGATAACAATAAATTGGGGGTGAAAAACGCCAGATAAATGCACTGTGGTGCCCATGTACAGGACTTTATAGTCTGGGTATGCCAGAGACAGTCTGACAGGCGGGCAGCTTAGGTAATTGTAACTACGCCCATTGAGGGGCATGTGATCTGATATATATGGGCAATATTGGGGGAAACACTACATATGAAGGGGAGAGAGGGAGAGAGAGAGAGAGAGAGAGTATACTACTTACTGGCCGGACAAGGGCATAGGCAGAGCGGGCAGTATGAGGATGGATGGGAGGATCTGTAAACAAAAGGGAGACCTCTGGGTGAGTGAGGATATGAATGTGGGCAAATGGTACCACGCCCTGGTTGTCGCTATGAATGAGGACATCTGAATTGTGAACCCCCCTGAGAACCAAGAGAGAAACTGCGAGTTCGACTGCAATGGCTTCCGGCCAGCTGATGTCTCGTGAGGGACCTGCCCAGCCAGGGAGGGTGCGCCAAGCACCCCACAGCCCATTGAAGAGAAGGCCGATGCCAAAGCCGGTGAAGGCATCGACCCAAATGTTGTAGTCTTGAGTGGGTGGGAGAGGGGCTATGGGGGTTGGGGCAAGGAGAGTAATGTTTGCCACCAGCGGAGGTCTGCGATGAGGGAAGGGTGAAGGAAACAGGGTGAAAGGGAGTCGTTGAAGTTGCTGAGAAAGCGGTAGAGAGGTATGATTGTCCTTTGGGGAAGACAAAAGAAATGTGAGATAAAGTCCTGCTTATCTTTTCAGCTTCGTTCTTGGGGGCTTGAGCCTGCTGTAGGGAATCAGAGTTCCCTACGCATGCAGCACCACGCAATGACCTATTCTATCACGCCCGAATGCATCCAGCAACTTGCCCATGAGGGTACCATTTGCCCACATCTGTATCCTCACTTGCCCAGAGGTCTCCCTTTTGTTTACAAATCCTCCCACCTGTTCTCGTACCCCCCGCTCTGCCCATACCCTTGTTTGGCTGGTAAGTAGTATACCCTCTCTCTCCTTCATACGTAGTGTTTCACCTGATATCGCCTGTATATATCAGATCACGTGCCCCTCAATGGGCGTAGTTATGATTACCTAAGCCACCTGCCTGTCAGACAGTCTCGGACATACCCAGACTATAAAGTCCTGTACGTAGGCACCATGGTGCATCTATCTTGTGTTTTAGACTTCCAATTGATTGTTATCATCAATCCCCTGACTTCCATCACGCAAGACCCCTTCAGGCATCCACCCTTGAGTACACCTGACCTACCCATGCTCACCCAGGTGCCGCCCAGCTTAGGTCGCACACTCTCGCCTCCGGGTTTATCACTCCACCGCCTGGATTAGCCCCAGACACGTCTCATAGCCTCAGGGTCTTCCATTCTGCCTTCCTCCTCTCTTAGTCTTTATTCTCTCCCTTCGTTCTTCACTTTCACCTGATTAACCATCAAGCACCCTTACTGTTTCACTCAAGAGGAAGAGAAGACATATCCTCCTGCCTTCGTGCTCACTGCTTCCCTCAAGGGCCGAACCATTTGCACCCTACCCTTTCACTCTCTGGCTTAGTCTTCCTCTTAGACTAGCTTAGCTGACTACACCACTCATAGGAGGAGAGGAAATTTGTAATGTGTTGGAGATATTTGAGTCTTTTGGACTCGGGAAGGATGATGGTCTTTCGTGGGATGTCCCATTTGAAACCTACGTAAGTGCAGGTATCTTGAAAAGGGTGACCTTTGGTGGTGTGCCATGGCACATTGAGGAGTGAGATGAGGGATTTGGCATGATCTAAATCATATTCATACGAGTGAGAAAGACCATCACTGACGGCAATGAACGGGCCGTGAGGGGAAGGGAGTCTGAAGAGGAGGAAGTTGTCTATCCATTTGATGGTGGGTCGAATGCCAAGGCAATCCCATATGTCAACAACTGCATCTGCGACTTCGCCTTGCAGCCCACTGGCTGAAGCGAGTCCAAACAGGACATTGTGATCTATGAAGAATTTACCGTTGAAGAATACGACAAGGAAGTGTTTGTGGTTGGGGAGGCAGGGGATGGTGCAGTAGGCAGCTTCAATATCAAGGGAGGTGGCTTGAGTGCCTGGTGGGAAGTTGGTGATCTAAGGAGTGGAGTGAGTTGTGATATGGTGCACGAACATGGACTTGTGAGGAGAGGAGAGGGGAAGGACAAATGGGTGGGAAAGGAGGGAAGGAGAGTGATGGAAAGGAAAGTCCAGGTTCGTTGGAGAGGAGGGGAACATGCAGAAAGCGTGAGAAAGTGGTGAGGCGGAGTGATATGTGAAAGGGTAATGAAAAAGGGAAAAACAAAGAAGGAGGGATGTAAAGAGATTGTGTTGAAGCATGCAGGGGCATAGCGAGAGGAACTCTCTACTCACGTGTGCTGAGGGGATTACTTGCTGGTAAGCAGGTAGTGGTTGGAGTATATGAAACGATCTATTGAGCGCTATTACAGTGCTGGGTTTATATACTGGACACAAGTGTGACAAGTCACTGATATGACTGTTGATGTGACTAAGAGTCCTTATCTAACTACTTATCTAAGATAGTGATCACACTGTAATGAATGCTGTACATGCTGCTATAAGCGCAAGTTCAACAGATTGATGGTTCCTGGCTCAACGAACCTGTGCCTTCAAACGTTTGGGATCACAATCTCATCAAAAGAAGTGTCCTTCTGGCAAAGAGCTTCCAGGAGGGCCAAGTGGGTGGAGGGGTGGAGGAGAGAAGAGGGGGATGAAGGAAAGGATGCTTACAATGTTTGCAGCGTCTGTAGCTTTGCCCCATCGTGTGGGGTAGTTCTTGGCGTCAATGTGATTGTTGATGGAGGTAGGCATAAGGCCTTGATATGAGAGGTGACAGCATATGTGAAATTTGTCTGGAGCACCGTCTACGCTGGGTTTGATGGTGACTTGTAGAGGCGAGGAGTGAAAGGGGCTGATCTTGGCTTCGAGTTGGGACTTTGAGAAAGGTCCTGTGTCTGGGTCTCGCGCTAAACCAGTGTTGTCCTTTCAGTCCTCCGCCCGCACCTCTGGAGACGGTTCCAGCCCTGATCATCTCTGTCTCATCTGCGCCAGATCTGGCCACAAGTTCTCCAACTGCCGAGAAACAACATCGGCGAAAGGCGGCACGCCAATTGTGCAATACTGCAACAAGAAGTTCACTCTGCGCTCCTCCAGCTCTTCCATCTGTATCACTTTCAACCTCAATTCCCCCAAGTGAACCTGCAAAGATGACCACACTGCCCAGCACCTCTGCTCTTGGTGTGGAGCCACAGATCATGGAGCCCTCTCCAGATCTTGCTTCGTCCCTCCCAATTAGTTGTCACATCAAAGAACCTTTCTTGGAATGGACCCGTGAAGAGGTCCCACTCTTTTCTCTTTCACCACGGTGTAGGGAACTGCAGTTCCCTACTGCCGCAGATGTCATCCATACAGGTTTCCAGCTATATACCAGCATCACATCATGCGCAGGACTGCACGAGACCTCAGCCGGTTTTCCCACACTATCCGGTGCTCACCCGGTACATCTTACACTATCCTACCCTCACCCGAGCCATAGGCAGCATCATCCCACCCTGCGCAGTTGCATTTTGCCCCAACTAGCATTATTGCCATCAGATCTCATGTGCATTGACCAAACATTCTGCGCAGGACTGCGCGAGACCTCGGCCAGTTTTCCCATGCTACCCAGTGCATATCCGGACCATCTTGCATCTTGCCCAAGCCCATGGTTATCCCGTGCACCCACCAGTCCTGTCCACCCGAGCCTTATTTGGTATGTGTCCATTATGGTTCTGTCAAGTCTTGGGGAGATTCCAAGACTATATAAGGACATAGCTAGCCTTTGTCCTGAATGAATCCTTCATCACCCAATCAACCTGCTGTTGATCTGCCCATTAGTTTCCTTCTCTGTGCAACAGCTGCGCACCCAGTGTTTCCTAAGTATCATTAGCGTATCTGACGCACCCATCATAGGCCAGCGTCCCCTAGCGTGGGAAAGCCTATATCACGACCCAGCGACATCCGTCACGACACTTCTTGCTATTCCTCGCCCATTCCTCGCCCATCTGTGCCCATCTGTGCCCATCGTTGCCCATTCTGTGCCCATCCATGGCCATCGTTGCCCATTCTGTGGCCATCGTTGCCCATTCCTTGCCCATCTGTGCGCATCCTTGCCCTTCCAGCCAGGTTTCCCATTCCTCACACCAGGGACACCCCTTGTGGTTTGAGCTCACCTCAAGCACTTCTCAGAGTGTGCATCCCCTACGGGACGAGCACGTCGCACCCCTCGCACACGTCTGATCCTGTAGCCCTGTCCAGGCAGCTTGGTCACACACAACGGCATGTATACTATAACAATCTGCAAATTTGCTTCATGCCATGGGACAAGGACAATGATTTCACATGCATCAATACTCCATACTCTGTACCAGGGTTCAACACCCTCCTAACTCGCACTAACATTCTTGCTGAATATCCAGAGCTCACCTTCAAACTCACGCACGGCTTTCCCATTGGTGACTTACCCAACTTGCAAGAATCATACTCCCCCAATAATCTCCCAGGTGCCGAGATACACGCAGATGTCATTCACGAATACATCAGCGATGAACTCAAGATCAGGTTCTGTGAGTATGGTTTGCTGCAGTGAGAAGGACAATTGTGATAAGAGCGGTCAGTGAGTTGAGAACTATGAAGTTCATGCTTATTAAGTAGTTCTGCAATTTTTTCGAGCTTGATTTCAGCAAAGCATTGTTTGAACGCCTTCTGATCATGGGCACGTGGCACAGTAATTCTGACGATACTTGATGTCAGTGGCTAAAATGGCTGGGAAATTATGTTTAAAGTTGTCTTGATGCGAGAGGAATTGAAAGTGGGTGTTGAAGTGAGAGGTGATTTCAGGAGAGGCACACTGCTTGAGGAAGATGAGATAACGACTGATGGCTTCGAGCCAGTTGACCGTGTCCATGTCCTTCTCATTGCCAAAGGTGGAAGTATCAATGATGTTGACGGGTCTTCATGATGGGGTGCTGAGATTTGATAAGCTTCAAAGAGCCTGATTCCTGATATGGTCGTTGCATGGCATCGGCTGTGAATAGAGTAAGGGGGAGGTAGCGCTTTGCTTCAGCGAGGTTGATGATTAATCTATGCGTGTCTAGGTGATATAAACTGGGGGTGGATGAGCATGGTAGTTTGTCAGCGACATCAAAAAGAAATTTGGAAGTTGGAATGGGATCAGGAGGTGGTTGGACTTTGTTTAAGGTGGTGGAGACGGAAGATTTTGAGGTGGGGGATAAAAGAGTAAAGGCTGTGATAATCTGTTCAGAAACAGAGAATGAAGGAGAGTTTGCTGGAAAGGGAAGTAAAGACAGATTGCTGTCAACATTAATTACACCCGCATCCTGTTGTGCTTGTAATGTGAGATTGAGTGCTTTTCGTAAGTCGTTCTCGGCAGTGATAACGGCTTCCGAAACGGGAGTTTTCCCAAAGAGGTAGACGCTGCTGTCAGTCATGGTTTAGAATTTTCTAAGGATGGATGCCTTGAGGTAGACAGAATGGAGCGTTAGAGAAGAGATCAACAAAAATGAAAAGCACAAGGCAGATAAAGATAAGAACATGGAGAGAGAAAAATCTAGAGGATCAGAAGCATGGAATCCCCTTTTTGTCCTATCTTGCACACACAGACCTTATCTAATCTGGGGAGATAAGGGATCCTCGGGGATCTGGAATGCTTACAAAGGTGTGGTTTAACTAATGTCGAACTCATATCTCGTGAGACTCAGTTGAACAGCCAATAGTTTTATAAAGGTACCAGAGCCCCTTTAAATGGTTTTATCAAGGTATATAGCTAGATATTGCCAAATTATACCCCTGACCGAATTTTAACAAACCACTAACCATGACCTGTGGAAGATAGGAACATCTAGGACTCAGCTGCTAGTCTCCTATTAGGCTTTTCATTCATCTCCACTAAGGAAGAAGACATCATGTTGTCTTGGTCGCTGTTGTATGTGATAGTAAACTGGCAGCTTATAAGATTGGTGGCTTTGCATTGCATTCACACACCAATTTTCGTATGTGTTGCTGGATATCAATACATGACAAAACCAAAGTGACTGTGTTTGAGAAATGTGGTAAGTGACATGATCATTTCATGGTGTAGTTGCCTTTGAGTACTAGCATTCCGGGTGAGAACTAATGAGGAGCAGCACCAGCTTGGTGAAGAATATTGAAGGCTTTTGACCACAGCCGCACACAAGAACTTCATCGAGGAATATGCAACTCGTTACACTCAACTTGCAAGGCTCCCGTACTTTGATCTGGTCAACCAGATCATCATTGATCTGATGCACAATCTCTTCCTTGGTAAGTCACTTGAAACAGTTCCATGGCCATTCACATATCATCCTCTTACTCTTAGGTCTCGTCAAAACTCACTTTTATAATATATGAGTCCAACACAAGATTCTGCATGCAAATCATAAGCTTAGTACCTTTCATGAGATGTTAGTAGACATATGTATTCATTAGGTGTCAGGCCTGTCAGTGCTAGACTAGTACTCACGCCCACTACCATTAGTTTGTAGTCCCAGGATCACGTGGTGACATACACAGAACTGTGTTCGTGTATGGTCATGATACACTAGTACCACCCTATACGCTTGTACACCAGAGCAGAGAATCCCTCCAAGCGGAAACACCAGGAGCGTACAGTGTATTTTCATCATAACTCCATAGCATGCAATGTGCTAGACCTACAACTTATACCACATATTAATACATCCCATACGCATATACCCCAGAGCAAACTGTCACTTAAAGCAGAAACGCCAAGAGCATAGGATGTATTTCAAACCTTCACCACTGGAAAGAGATTGTCATTTCACACATAACCATATTTTTCTTGGTTATTTAGGACCTCCTATTGAGTTACTACCCGACAATGTCACTTATCTAGCATTTTAATATTTTACCCTTCCATATATAGTCTTGAGGCTTACTTAAACATGATGTCAACATTGACAGGCCCTTCACAGCCACAGGGACCTGACATCTGACAGATGTG
>KN819402.1:95105-107599 GCA_000827475.1 Paxillus involutus ATCC 200175
AGAGAGAGAGAGAGAGAGAGAGAGAGAGAGAGAGAGAGAGAGAGAGAGGGNAGGGGAGAGAGAGGGTATACTACTTACCGGCCAGACGAGGGCATGGGCAGAGCGGGCAGTACGGAGACGGATGCAAGAATCTGTAAACGAAAGAGAGAGCTCCGGGCAAACAGAGATCCGTGCGTGGGCGAATGGAACCCTGATGGGCAGGCCGCTAGGTACATGTGGACGTGATAGGATGGGTCATCACGCGGTGCTGCACACATAGGGAACTCTAGTTCCCTACAACGGACTGAGTGGATGAAAGATAATCATAAGGCCGTGACCGGGTTCCTTGGTTGATCAAAGAAGGGTTAACTCCCGCAGTACGGGCACAAGAGAAAGAGCAGAACAAGAATGAAGACGCATGGGGTGCCAAGAAGGGATAGCACAAATTGAAGATGGCAGAGTGTGGATGAATACTAGGGTCTCCCCAGCTGTTAGGCGGATCATCGAGTCTCAAAAACTCATTTCCACTATGCTCTGGTGGTTGGAACAGTGGATTCCGCGCTTGCAACGCAGACACCCTTCTGTCCATGGGCGAGTGGGGAGTTTATATTCCTTACCAGAGTTAGGGTCATGAAGAGTGATGTTCTGTGAGCCATCAGGGAAGCTGTCCATGGTTGCGCTCATTAGACAGTGGAAAGATCTACCAAGAAGCATGTCGAAGTTGGCCCAAGGAAGGATTTGGACCTGGACACATACATTGTCCGCTCCGAAGTTGAGACGCAAGTTCTCCAGCACCCCTAGGGTTGTGTCCATCTGCATATTGACGCTGGTCATGTTCATGAGGTGGTCCGACCAGATTGGCAAGCCAATTGACTCCCAGACTTGCCAAGGCATGGCTATAATCTCAGATCCAGAATCCAGAATGCAGTTGATCATTTTGTCCATCCCGTTGACTTTGGGTTCTAGGCAGCGCAATGGTAGGCTGTGGTGCACGACGATGAGTCCGTCGTCGCTTTTGAGGACCTGGTCGCCATATTCCTGGGCGACACTCCCTGGGTTGCGTCCAGATAGTTCGTGCATGTACACTGTGGGCATAGAAGTGTGTGCAACCAGGGGTGCAGTAACCTGCTTGGTCATGGTCATGTCACAAAACTGCTTCCTAAAGTCAGGTGAGACTGCAAACAGGTCTTTCACAGGCATGGGTATGCTAGGTTTGAGAACCCGCTCGAGCACCCGCTTTGGAGTGGTCTCGTCTTCGAGAGCGAAGGAATACCTATATCGATTAGAGGGCAAGGGGTTAGCAGCAATGGGTCTAGATGACGATGACGAAGACACAGGAGGGACTGTGCTAGTGGTGAAGGTCACTGCAGTAGAAGGAGTACTAGGTCACTGTGGGACCTCAGAAGTGGTCAGCCGCACTTCCTGTAACTCCAGGGAGGCTATCTCGTCCTCCACCGTTGCAGTGCAGGATTTCCCCTGCCCAGAGGGGTGAGTAGGGATCTTGACACCATCGAAGTGGACCTGCTTTCTGTGGGGCTTCTCTTTTGCAGTCCTGTCAGCTTGGTAGCTCGCCTAGGCTTTAGCAAAGTAGGGCTGGAAGTCCAGGTCAGTAGAATATGGATGATGGGACTGTTCAGGGTCATCCACTATGCTGAGGAACACAGATGGTTCTATCTCGAGTTCAACTTCCCCTTCAGGGCATGCTACAGTCAAGATACCCGCAGTCATATGAGGTGGAGGGTCCCTTGCAAAGGTGTTAGCCCCCATGGCAGGTGAGTCCGCCAAATGATCAATGGACTCTTTCATGCAGTTGCATCCAGGCACCCTTGGAATGGGTCTGCCATCTGGCATGCAGAGACAACCATTTGGGCCCCAAATGATCTTGCCAGCCTGCAGGTATGCAATGATGTGCTCGCACTCACTGAGATAGTGCGTCAGATTGTGGCAGAAGGTGCACCCAGGGTGCCTTTGCGCAGCCCGTTGGGCCTGCAAGGAGTACTCCTGTTTCACCACCACCCCTGAAGGCTGGCGGGATGCGGACGACGAACCCTGCTGTCGTGAATGATCATGTCCCTTATGCGGGTTAGCTAGGAGTTCGCATAGAGCAGCACCTGTCAAAAGAAACTTTGCAGCATGCATGACGTCCTCCATTGGGTAGGCATTGTTGGGGTGCAAGTCAGCTCAGATAATAGAAAGACAGTGGCATACCCGGTTGGCTATCACTCTGGGGAATCCGTCCAGGAAGAATGTGTCCCGCTCAGTGTCAGCCAGCTTTTTGTTGGTGACGAGGGGCGCAGATATCTTCATGAACTTCCTGTGGTACTCCCCTAGTTCATCTTGACTGCGCATGGGCCTTAGCGTTGTAGTCAGCTAAGCTAGTCTAAGAGGAAGACTAGGACAGAGAATGAGGGGGTAGGGCAAATGGTTCAACCCTTGAGGGAAGCAGTGAGCACCAAGGCCGGAGGATATGTCTCCCCTTCCTCTCGAGTGAACAATAAGGGGGCTCGATGGTTAATTGGGTGAAAGTGAAGAGTGAAGGGAGGAAATTAAGACTAAAGGAGGAGTGAGGCAGAACAGGAGATCCTGAGGCTACGAGACGCACGCGGGTCGAATCCGGGCGGTGAGACATTGGACCCGGAGATGAGAGGGTCTGACCTTAGCTGGGCAGTGTCCGGGCGAGTGTGGGTAGACCAAGTGTACTAGAAGCGGATGTCTGGAGGGAAGTCTTGCACGATGGGAATCAAGGGATCACTGATAACAATAAATTAGGAGTCTAAGATGCAAGATGATGCACCGTGGTGCCTACGTACAGGACTTTATAGTCTGGGTATGCCCAAGACCTTCACTTATTATTACATTCTTGATACTATTTGTATCTATGTTATTACTAGACTAATGTACTAGTAAATGGGACAGCTAAGTTGGAACTTATTTGGAGCAAGGAGGTGACAAAACCTAATCTCAGACTCGAGTTAGCACTTTCCGTGGTGGTATTATTATTCCAAGGGGTGCATAGGTCTTGGCTGTGACCAATTAATCAATTTTTGAACTCTGATGGGGAAGTATTGATTAATATTGATACTCCATATGGCATTTTTCCAAGCCACACTATTGAAAAGTTGGGCTCTAGATAGGCAGTGGCATGGGTAAACCCCTGGGTCTGGGCAACATACCTATACCTGTACCCAGAGGTTTATCTATACCTGCACGGGGGTATGGGTGTGACTGCAGGTTGATGAGTCAAGACCCATAAGTGTACCTGAGGTGGGTATACCCACAGGTCTGGTATGTAGAGGTACTACTTACCTTCGTCATCCCGTCTTATCTCCCATCTCATCTCCTTGTCCCCTTCTCTGCCTCACTTGCACTTGTCCCCTCACAAACAGGCTGCACGTCAATGAACCCAGCTTGTTGCATTCACGATATGGAGCTGGTTGTCAATGCCTGGCATCATGTTGTGTATGGGTTGTACATGGTGCCATGACTTGCAGCTACAACAAGCTGCAGACAAATGATTCCTCAAATAAGTGATTTGCTGATGATGGTGGCTGAATCTAGGCAAACACCATTGGAGTCCTAAATGCACCTGTCAAAGTCTTAAGCAGTTACATGAAACCTAAACATTTCAAGTTGCCAGCTTTAAATTTCTGATGCACTAATTCATTGGCCCTCTAAGATCTTCTGATATTCTGTAATTGTCTAACAATATAAAACTTCTGATGTACTGACTCATCAGCCCTCTGAAAACTTCTGATGTTCTTGACTACTGGCACTTTGAGGCTTTGAGCAGCTAATAGTATTAAATTTCTGATATTCTTATTATCTAGCAAACTGACTAGAGCTACTCTACTATGTCTCTAGCATACTAGCAATCTGAAAGTCTGATATAATCTGGCTAGACTTATGCACTGATGGTCTGGTAGACTTACTATCTTGCTCTACTACATCTCTGGCATACTAGCAATCTGGAAGTCTTAGATGGTCTTAGATGGTCTGGCTAAACTTATGTACTTATCTTCTAATATACTTACCATCTGACTCATTCTAAAAGTTCTGAAAGTTCTGAAACCACTGGCTGACTGGTTGACTGACTTACTGGGTGACTGCTACCAGAACCCAGCAGCCAGCCAGCCCATAGAAGTCCCTGCCAGTCATCCAGTAGCCAACAGTAAGTTCAGAACTTTCCTAGGTTTGCTGATGCTGCCGTCAATGGTCTGAGAGAGAGTACAGAGTTCCCCAAGAGTCCAAGGTTTCCCAATGTGGGAAATCTCATCCTTGATTCTGTCGGGTAGTCCGTTGTAGAAATGGTGTCGGAGAGCACCTTTGCCATAACCCCGGACTTGGGTTGCAAGGTGATTAAACTCTACCATGTAATTGTTGATGTGTTGGCCATTTCTCATAGAGAGATGGTCAAGCTGGTGTTCAGCATCACCAACGGGATCGTGGGGTCCAAAATTGGCCTGGAGCTTGAGGATGAATTCCCTGTAATCATCCATCCGTCTGGGCAAAGCTCTGGGTCGCCCAGTTGGAGGAGATCAGGCTTGGACCACTTGAGAGCCATTCCTTTGAGGTAGGACTGGGCAAAGGTGACCTTTGCCTGGTCCGTCCAAAAAGCACAGGGACGGTTCTGAAAGTTTAGCTTGCATTGGACCAAGAAGGCCCTAAGCTTGTGAGGTTCAGTCCCATTGAAGGTGTCGGGTTCCCACACCTTCATATGCAAAGAGGAGTTGTCAGCATTGGGGTCTCAACGGGATAATTGTGTGAGCCCACAAATGGCCTCTGCCAGAGCCATGATTGAATTAGCTGGAAGGTTGTCAGGGTCAGCAGGCTGAAGGAGTAGGGGTGGATGGGGTGTGTGGTGGGAATCTGACTTGAGACGCGGAGTCCCTATTTGTGGTTGTATGATGGGATGAGAAGCTTTGGAATTGGTCGGTGACAGGAGCCCCTCAATGTGTGGACATCAGGGAGCTCAGCGCATCTTCCCAAGCTGAGTCAGTGGGTGGAGCAATGATGTTTTGCACTGTGCGTGTGCAAGCGCAAGTCTGAACCATTCTAGACATATGATGAAATGGTGTTAGCGAACTTGTAGAGGTTTGAGTTCAAATATACTGTCAAAGTCTGGTTCAATCCCAGACCTTCCAGAGGTAACCCGAAGGATTGGGTTGTCGGAGTGATGGGGATGTGAGTCCAGAGAGTCCTAAGGGGGTCGGAGGGGAAGAGACTTTGGCTTCAACTTATGTGTTGCGCCCCTGTACAAGTTCCATCCCTAGATTTCAGATGAGGGTTGGAGTTGAAGTCCTAAGGTCAACTTAGGGACTTTGAGGGAGATCAGATGTTTAGAGGATTGGGGAAGACTTTAGTTGATATTTGAACTAAGGAAATGTAGAGAATATACAAAGGGTTTATATACTAAATATCTGATAGGATATAAACGAGATACCGTTGGGGATTAGGGAATCCCAATGTGCAGTATTGAAGGCTATGTTCAGGATTACAAAGGTATGGCATGCGGATGACAAATGGAATGTGGAGTTAGTAAGGATATGACAAACAGGAGAAACATAATGGAAATGGACATAAGACAGATGTAATGACTAATACAAGTCCGAGGACTTGGGAACGGGAACGGGAAACAGAATAGAGAGCAAAGGAGAAATAAGTCTAAGTACAACCCGAAGACATCGGGATGTGTCGGGATGTGTCGGGATTGGGTCGGATGGGATGGGATGGGAATGTCATGGGTCGTGACAGGTAAGTCCAATAAAGTAGTTCTTTTATTGATACCTGACAGAATCTAAGAGAGAGGGCAGTAGTTGCCCAAGGCTACAGTACATTAGCTAGGAATAAAACTAAGTAAAAGTGAACTCACCTCAGCCACTGCCTAGATGGATGACAATGACTGAGGTGCTAATGAGTAGGGTGAAGGTATATATACTATGGGCAGAGGTATACTCATATTATGTTATCTGTAATGTTATGGGAATGAACCTGAAAGAAGCATTTGAAATGTAATGATAAATGTTGTAAGTGAAAGTTAAAAGGTTAAGCGTGTATAGAACTTAGTAAGTCACAGTACTTCCAAGTGTTCCAAGTGTTCTGGTGTTTCCGAGTCCGGAAGGGCACAGGAATATTTCGGAACCGGAACCGGAATGGTGGTTCCGGTGCTGGAACATCAGAACCATCAGAATGGTATGACTTACTAGGGTTGAATACTAACAATACCCACTAAATCATTATATAGCTGTATATACCTGCCCCAAAGATCATTTACTTGGTACTAAGATGACCCATACTTGCCACTCATCCACCCAGATCTACCAGCCAGTCGCCACTATGAGTACAGGTTTGGATCTCGCCATTGCCAGCTCGAGCATGGACAGTGCTGGCCCACTGCTGGAAGTTCCAGTGCTGTTATCACTACTGACGACATGAAAGACCTACAAGCAGAGTGTGAGCTGCTTCTTGCACTTGCGGAAGGCTTCAGTATATGTCAGATAGCAGGACAAGGTTTACTGGAGGTGTGTGATGGCTGCACAAGGATGTTCATGGTGAGCAAGTTGCATAGACATCTCAGAGGTGGGGAGTGCTATGGGAAAGGACACACCTGAGCCGCTCTTATATACAAACAAGCTGTAACCCTTTTTTCAAGTTTAGTAGAGTTTTCAGAGTCCTCAGTGACTATGGCAGAAGTCAGTATCTGTCAGTGTTCGGACCTTTTAAGTTGACAGGAATGGAGAACTGAAAACATTCAGAATGATAACAGGGTACACAACACTCATTCTAATTATTTTGTCACTCAGGCTCAGGCTATCGGTATGGTGATTCAATTGTAATCATCAGCAAACTAGCCTTTTTGCTTAGCCAAGGCCACAGATCTCACGCGAGGTCCAGACTCGGCACAGCCTGGCATGGCCTAGTCCAGTGTCCGACAGCCCGCTTACAAATTTCCAATGAAGACCCCAGCACTCTAGCCCTCAACAGTAGACATAGGGCTACTAGTACAATGGATTCACATCACATGACTACGACAAATCCTACAGATCCCCAGTCCGCACATAGGAATGTCCAGAGGGTCCAGCAAAGTAGCATAATTACGCATTACAACAAAGAGTGCATACTAGTCTAGTACTACATCAAGAGTGGATGATGAATGTGGATCTGCGCTTGCTACCCAATATCCAGTCAGATCTCACACACACACATACTAGTAGTATATAAAACATACCTTTATGTCGCAAGTAAGACTCTCGCATCATATACTCTTGATAGGCAGCAGGATAGCCACTCTGTCTGATCACTAGGTGGATGTGACTGATAAATCAATCTGCTACATGCAGGTTCTCCTGCACCTTCTCAAGCATTATGTGATTGAGCTGTAAAGTAATTGTGTTGTGATATATGATCTCATTTGCAAGATCTTTGCACATAAGAGAAATCTGTCGGTCACTTTGAGCGGCTTCAAGTAGCAAATAAGCCTTGAAGCTACTACACGGTGGCAGGATGATATGGTGCAGATAAAATCCAGAAGGCTCTGAGCCTTCAGGCTGCTGAAATATGATTCAGTGCAAGTATATACAACGGAAAGAAATAAGTACATACTGGTGTCCCCAATTCAGGACAACTTGATCGCTTTCCCTGTAAGTTTGCAAGCTGCTCTGTCAAGTTGGAACGTAAAGGATGGCAAACCGGGGAAATGGTATTTTCGTGGAACTCTATGGGTGCCAGTGGTAAAAATTGCATCTGAAACGTCAGGAGCACAATTGTGGGGGCACAAGTTGTAACCTGCTCTTGATGCGTCAGACACACTCATGGTGGTGGTGGAGTGCTGAAAAACAGTGTGGGCACTTCTGGGGTTGCCCGCTGTTGGACTGGCCAAAGCAAGTCTGCAACTCCGACAAAAGTGCCAAGTACTTAGCTACTACAATTTAGCACTAGGCTATTATTACCTTATATCTAGTGAGTGGTGCCAATACTTGGTCTCGGCAGAAGCTAACATGTTGTCTAGGTTGACATGCCTCGGGTAAAGACTCACTGCGGCAAGCTGAAAACCATCAGCTGTCCTCATTGTGGTAAGAAGTTTTGCACGGAAACAAATCTTCTCCAGCATATGAATCAACCGATGGGTTCTTGCTATGGTCTGCCTTGCCAAGCAGAGATGTGATTTTATGAAGACGTGCATCCCCCAACTGACCCAAATAATGCACAACTTCCCCATAGTAGGGCGGTATCCACCATTCCAGACCAACTTGATTACCCGGACATTGAGCTTGATGACCGCGATTTTCTGATGACAGACCCTGTTCCTCCTGATTTTGAGCCTGGCAAGTTGGCAGCAGCTCTTGGTAATCACCCTGAGCCACTCCACAGAAAGTTTGTCGAACTCTATGAAGGATGTAGCGAGGTCTTCCCCAGTGGCAAGACCTTCATGGATTTGTTCAGGGAGGACAGGTATGCTGATGAGAGGCGGGAGAACCTATATTTTCCTTGGGCATCTAAGGAAGAATGGGCTTTTGCGTCCTGGCTTTTGTGCTCTCGGCTTAGTATGGCAGCCATAGATACCCTGCTATCGCTCAAGATCGTGAGTTTTGCATCACTTAATTGCGTGCCACATCTGATAACTTTCTAGTTCAAACATGTTTCCCTCTCCTTTCACACGGCAAAAGAGCTCAGAGCTCAGGCAGAGACACTTCCTGCTGGCCCATGCTGGCTATGCCAGCCCATGACACCAGAGCACCCCACCAAGAAGCCTGTTCATCTTTTTTATCGCAATGCAATCAAATGTCTGCAGGCGCTTCTTAGCCATCCTCTGTTTGAGTCCCATATTTCTTTTGTTCCAAGAAAGGTTTGGATGTCCACCACTAAAATCTGTCGGGTGTATGATGAGTGGCTGAGTGGTGATTGTGCCTGGGGCATACAAGTGAGTCATTCAACTTATCATGTACTCAGATACCAACTCCATTCAAGAATGCCCTTCCTCCCAGTGCTACTACCCTAGGAGTGGTGCTTTCGTCCGACAAGACCAATATCTCCATCATGAGTGGCAACCACATGGCACACCCACTCTTGATTAGTCTTGCCAATATTGACGCAAGCATGTGAAGTAAAACATCGCTTCACGCCTATCTCCTTCTTGCCTTACTCTCAATTGCCAAGTTCACTCATAAAACTACTCGTGTTCAAAGCTTACTCCAGGATTGGCTTGTACACCAGGCACTCAACATCATGCTAGCTCCTTTGAAGACTGCAGCTGCAGTGGAGATAATGATGAGCGATCCAGTAGGTAATCTGTGCTACTGCTGCACACCGCTGGTGTCGTATATCACAGACACGCCAGAGGAGAGCCTATTGGCAGCAACAGGTACAAAAGCGTCTCCCATCACTATGGCCACATCAAAGGAGTTTGGTGACAACTACTGTCATCCACCACACACTCCAGAAATAACCCTCGCCGCCATCCATACTGCCTGCGCCCACTATCCTCCAACTGACTACAAGAATTTCCTGAAGGCTATCAAGCTGCTACGCTTGAACGGTGTTGTCAAACCGTTTTGGAAGGACTGGGCACTATCGGAACCCTCTGATTTTCTCAAGCCCAAACCCCTCCATCACTTCCATCACATGTTTTGGGATTACTATGCCAAGTGGTGTATTGCGGTGGTAGGTGCTTCTGGGTTGGGTTTTCACTTCTCTATAATCCAAACTCTGGTGGCGTATCAGGCGTTTGATGAGGGAATCTCGAAACTCAAACAGGTTACCGGCCGTGACCATCGCACAGTCCAATGTTACATTGTGGGTGCCATCACAGGCAGCATCCCCTGGAAGTTACTTGTCACCATCTGTGCCCTTCTCGACTTTCATTACTTGGCACAAGCCCCATCTTTCACCAACCAGTCTCTTGAAAGGGTCGCCAGTGCTCTTAAAGAATTCCACGACAACAAGGAAGCTGTGTTGCACACTGGCACATGAAGTGTCTCCAACTGGGAGATACCAAAACTGGAACTTCTCCAGAGCGTCGTACCGAGCATTCGCCAATCCAGTGTGGTGATGCAGTGGACGGCAGACATTACGGAACATGTGCATGTCGAGGAAATTAAAGTGATGGCTCGCTCAGGCAACAACCAGAACTATTATATCCAGATATCATGACACCTTGACTGGTTGGACAAATGTTTTCGCTTTGATCTTGCAACTTACATCCAGTCACACACTGATTCCACAGTTGGAGATGATGAAACATGGGAGGATGACAAGGAACATGAACCCAATGCTGAAATGGTTTCCATCGCCGAGTATACCAGCCCAACCCATTTGATCGTCAACTATTTTGCTCTCTCTGAGGCACTTTCATATCCTCAACAACTGCCCTTCATCTCGTGAATAAGCCAATGCTATGGCTGAGCGTAGATGAGGCTGCAGACCAGTTTGGGCTCCCAGACCTTTGGCCTGCCATTCACGACTTTTTGACCTGCCACGAGAATGGCTTGGCGCATCCGCTACATGGAACGAGGTCCCAGGATCAAGACTGTCTACTACCATTTGACAAGCTTCAAATATGGTACAAGGTACACATGCAGCAGATGTCATACCACGATAGAAAGGTATTGGAAGTGCCTCAGACCCTTCATGCCATCCCCCCCTCCACCAGTCATCCTCACAGCCAATATGATGTGGTCATTGTCAGCCCTGATGCTGAAAGTGACTGGCCATGGAATGGCATTACTGGTGTGTTCACACCCTTAGTTGTGAGGAGCCTCCCACCAATTCAACCTAGGTCACTCTGTTGTCCAACTGTGACTGATCTTTCGTCCCATACATACAACATTCTTCGCTGCATACATTCAATGGTTCAATGTTGTCTCTCAACAAACTCCGGACAACGTCAATACGGCGACTGGTATGTTCATATTAAAACAAGCCATCAGGTTGAACGGTGAGCGGATAGGCAATGTCATCCTACTTGCCCTCGTTCGCTCTCCTGCTCATCTTATCCCAATTTTCAGCAAAGAAGCTCACCCGCGTTTAACAAAGCTGAGCAGCTATGAATTGAGCAATGAGTTTTGGTCGAACAAGTATTGGTCTAAAGAGTTTTACTATTCCTTGTCTTCAGACTAGTATCTATATAAGGTTGTAATCATGCTGTGATAATCAAGATCTATCAGTTGGCATTGTGTGGTTCCGTTGTTCTAAACTTGTAAAAATACACCTCTTCCTATTGCCCTTCTACTAGTGATTTTGTGATGAAGAACAAGGTTTCCAGCACCAGTGGTGCCAACAAACAACCACGAAGCAAGGTGAGTCTCTACCTTGATGGAACCATAAATTGATTGGTATATTATTTTCCAGCCACTTCAGGCACATGCAACACCATTGGCCCCAGGTCATGTGAGTTTGTTCCACACACACGTCCAGTCAGAAAAAAACAAATTGATAGGCTGTAATACAACTAGCTCTTGAGCATAGCGCCAGCCTACAGGCACAAATCGGACTGGTGTTGCGACCAAATGTATCCTTTAGTGGAGAACGACACACACAATGTCCGGTGACATCTTGACCAAGCAGACCTTGAGCAATAAGGGGCAAACCAAGAGTATGGGAGACATCCTGAAGTTGTTTCGTGAGAAGAAATTATATACCGGCGTCAAAGTGAAGACACAGAAGTGGCTTCCCCAATCAAAATGTCCTTCCCTTTCACCGCAGTCAAAAGCCACTCGTGAGTGTCCCCTGGCTGAGTTCTTCAATACATTGCTGCAACGCTGTTCCAAGCACTTTCTGGTTGAAAAACAGTATTGGTTAGTGGTTGTAAAAATTTCTAGGCACCAAAGAGAGGCTGCCGCTGGCACAGTACATGGTCTGTGGATAGCTCCACCACTCCCTTGAAAGGAGGTGATGCTAGTCAGAAACCTGATTTGATTTCCTTGCTCCCTGAGGGGGAGGCAGATTGGAGACATCTGGCAACCTTTGGTGAAGTGAAGAACTGTTCTGGATCAGACACCCAGAAAGCCTCATATATCGAAATTGCTGGAAAAATGGGGTGCTTACTATATAATATGCACAAGACAGTCATCACTCCGCTCCCTGCATTTGCATTCTTGGACCTGAAATATTCTTGACAATACGTATTTGATCGTGGAGGATCAATCTCAACTTCTGGCTTCTATATCAATAAATCCCCCATGGATTTTTTACGCATTCTCATTGGCCTCTCCACTGCTCCCTGACACAGCCTTGGCTTTGATGAGACGATTTGATGGATTTCAAGTTCAAACGACCCCAATGACCCAGTAGGGCAAATCAAAAAACTGACAATTCTTGTGAAATCTGTTCCTCACGACATTGAACTCACCAAACTTATTTTTCTCTCTGACACTGTACATGGCCGCACGACAATGGTTTGGGGAGGCAGAATGAGACAGGCCCCTGATCTGGATGATGAAGCAGGTGGGAAGAAGCAGGTGGGGAGGAGACAGAGGAGGAGGGGAAGGGGAAGGGGAAGGGGAAGGGGAAGGGAGGGAGGG
>KN819403.1:69409-80507 GCA_000827475.1 Paxillus involutus ATCC 200175
TGGGCGGCTTCCTGAACGCCATGGCTCGAAATAAATATCTACCAAGTCCCATTTCGCCTATAATTGTGAATGCCGAAGTTGCGAACAAACTATATACATAGCTACAGTGAGTAGAAATGGCCCATGGACCCATGGGTGGAATGCCGAGACAACCAATAAGCCCATGGGCCGATGGGCGGAATACCATATGTATCTATGGTGCTCCCCTGATGGGCCCATTGGCCAGAAAGCCCTCCCAGATCCACCAATTTACCTAATTTTCACCCAATGCCCCAATCAGTTGATCACCAAAGGCAAAATGGGCCCATGGGTAATATGCCGAGTACCCGATATCGGCCCATGGGTCAATTGCCGAAAAATCAATATGGGCCGACATTGGTTGACCGGTCGACATCCCTATGATATCGAAATTGGTCGCCTGGTCGCCTTCCCAAATTTAATGTCTCTTCTTGTGAAAGAGCCGCATCTCCCATTGACGAAGAACCCACCACGACGTACGAAGCCGTCTACCCTAGACAACCATCCCCGACCCCTTTCGACAACATGTCTGAAAGACCTACTGAACTCAAGGTTGGGACTCCTACCCACTTTGATGGAAGTACCAATGATTCCTCTCGGTGGCTCCACTCTGTGATGGCCTACCTCGTTCTCAACGATCGGATCTATAACACTAGCGATAAAAAGATCATTCTTGCACTCTCGTTCATGAGTAAAGGGACAGCTGCATCCTGGGCAGAAGCCGCCTATGAAAGGGCCGACACCTTAGGTTCCTTTGGGACCTGGGAAACATTCAAAGAAGATTTCAAGAAGACGTTCATCACTAGTGATTCCGACTCCTTGCCCACCGATCGGGAGTTACCAGCCAAGGAGCCCTGATCGAATGGTACGCTAGGGGACTCAACTTTGCCATTTCCGAAAAGATCATTGGAATGGAATTCACCCCTACCACCCTGGACAAATGGATTGCTAAAGCAGAGCACTTTAACATGCAGAACGAACGAATCCACTCTCTCAAAAGAGGAACACCTTTTCAAACAAACTACAAAGGGCTGACTATATGAAGAAAGGACTTTGTTTCGTTTGCGGAAAGCATGGACATCGCTCCGGCGAACACAAGAAAGGGAAGGCCCCCTTTGATAAAGATTCCAGAACTTCTTCCCCTAAAGTCCGTAAGGCCGAAATCCCCTCCACCTCCGATCCCATCTCCTCTTATACGGCTGGACTAAAGAAGAAGAATATCTCCCAGAAAGAAATCTTAGACGTCCTCAAAACGTGCTTTGATAGTGATAACGAAGAAGAAGGAACCGAAGAAGAACAGGTTCCCGTCTCCAAGGTCTCCTTTGACCCGTCTTTTTAGAAGGAGGATCTGAGTCAACGCAGACTCCTCCCTTATTCACTTCCTCTGTATTAGTAGCCGAAGAGACTGCCCAATCTATGCACATTCCCATCTCACTCTTCGCTACCCCAGAAGGAAAGATCGTTGACACCCATGGCCTGCTCGATTGCGGAGCAGGAGCGAACCTAATCAATCATCACTTTGTGTTGAAACACCGACTTCCTAGAAAACAGCTAGCTAAACCGCTGATACCCCGAAACGTGGACCAGACCAACAATGCAGGAGGAGCAATCAAATACACCGTCACCCTCACTCTTTGGGTCTCTGATACCGAAGAAAAGCGAAAGTTCTTTGTCATGAACTGCGGCAAAGAAAACCTTATCCTCGGACTCCCTTGGCTAAGAGAAGTCAACCCTATAGTTGACTGGCAAGAAGGAACCCTCACTTTTCCCGATCGACCAAAGAAACCCCGTCATGATTCCCAAGATCAAATTGCTCAACGATATCTCATCAGATATCTTGGCATGGACCCTGATAACCGCATGTCCAAGAGACTCCTGAAACGTTATGACCCTCTTTTCAGAGAATTCCGAAAGACCACCTTCTCTACGGAAATTGCTCTAGAAGCCGCAAAGAAGAAAGAAAAGGCCACCCTTCCCCCCGAGTACTCCGAATTCGCCGACATCTTCGAAAAGAAAGCCACCGATCACGTTCCTCCTTCACGCTCCTTTGATCATGAAATCAAACTTGACAAAGACTTCATCCCCAAAGTCGCAAAAGTCTATCCTTTGAACCCAAAGGAATCTGAAGCATGTAAGGAATTTATCAAGGAACATCTCGAAACTGGCAAGATTTCTCCCTCGAAATCCCCTCAGGCCTCCCCTTTCTTCTTCGTCCCAAAGAAGGACGGATCTTTACGTCCCTGCCAAGATTACCGATACCTGAACTCCCACACTGTCAAAAACGCTTACCCACTTCCTCTGATTTCCGATCTCATCGACAAACTAAAGGGATCTAAAATCTTCACTAAGTTCGACATCAGATGGGGGTACAACAACGTTCAGATCAAACCCGATGACCGCTGGAAAGCGGCGTTCATTACCCCTCACGGGCTCTTCAAGCCGAATGTCATGTTCTTTGGGCTATGCAATTCTCCTCCGACATTCCAAGCACTGATGGATCACATATTCCAAGATTACCAAGCTGAAGGATGGCTCATCATCTATATGGATGACCTCCTGATTCACTCCTCTGATCCTACTCTCCATCGTGCACGAACACTCAAGGTGCTGAAACGACTCAAAGAACATGACCTCTATCTGAAACTGGAGAAATGCAAATTCGACGCAAAGGAAGTTGACTATCTCGGATTGATCCTTAAAGAAGGCGTCATCAAAATGGACCCTGTCAAACTAGAAGCCATCACCAAATGGAACGTCCCTGAAAACGTCAAGGCAGTACGATCCTTCCTAGGATTCTGCAACTTCTATTGTCGATTCATTCCCTCCTTTTCCACGATATCGAAACCGCTCACCAATCTCACTAAAAAGAATGCCCCTTGGGATTGGTCCTCTGATTGCGAAACCGCCTTTCGTGAACTCCAAGCTCTATTCATGAAGGCCCCTGTCCTTCAACTACCAGATACCTCGAAACCCTTCTTTGTTATGGCCGACGCCTCTCTCCATGCCACTGGAGGTGTCCTCATGCAGAAAGATATCAACGGTGAACTTCACCCTTGTGCCTACTTGTCTGAAACGTTCTCACCTGCCGAACGGAATTATGACATCTATGATCGAGAACTCCTTGCTGTTATCCGCGCCCTAAAAGCGTGGCGTCACTATCTCCAAGGAACTATTCATAACGTCACCGTGATGACGGATCACAAAAACCTCACGTATTTCCGATCCCCCCAAAACCTTAATCGACGCCAAGCCAGATGGCTCTTATTCCTAGCCGATTTTGACCTCACCTTGGAACACATCCCTGGACCCAAAATGGCACCTGCTGACGCCCTATCCAGATACCATTCCCCAGACTCCGCCGCAGATAATCAGGAAGTCACTCTACTTCCAGACAACCTCTTTGCTCGATCTATCGATTTCGCCTTGGTCTCCAAGATCAAAGAGTCTACTCCGACTGATCCTCTTGTCCTATCCACCGTCCGTGCTCTTGACGATGGAAAATCTCTTTTTCCCCGAGCATCCTTTAATGACTGGGAATACGATGGCGCCAACCTCTACTTCAAGAAACGTCTTTATATTCCCTCCCTGCAACGAAAAGAGATTGTAACTTCCATCCACGAATCCTTGTCTGCCGGCCATCCCGGTATTACCCGAACTATCAACCTGGTATCTCGTGATTTTTGGTGGCCCGGCCTATCCACCTTCGTCCGCAACTTCGTTCTCGGCTGCACTACATGCCAAAGTCATAAGGCTAACACTCATCCTTCCGTTCCCACCTTATCTCCGATCCCCTCGACCTCTACACGCCCCTTCCAACAGATCTCCGTTGATCTCATCACGGATCTACCCGTTTCTGATGGTTTTGACTCCCTCATGGTCACAGTGGACCATGGGCTTACGAAGGGGGTAATTTTATCTCCTTGCAACAAAAACATAGATGCCGCCGGCGTAGCCGACCTATTCCTGAAAACAGTTTACACCCGCTTCGATCTTCACAAAAAGGTCATCTCTGACCGAGGACCTCAATTCGCCTCCACCTTCGCCAAGGAACTTGGCCGCCTCCTTGATTACAATGTTTCCCTCTCTACCGCCTATCATCCCCAATCCGATGGTGAAACCGAACGAATGAATCAAGAAGTAGAAACCTATCTCCGCATCTTCTGTAAAGGAAAACCCAATGAATGGTCTAGACTTCTATCCACTGCCGAATTTGCCCACAACTCCAACATCCACTCTGTCACAAAGAAGTCCCCCTTTTTCTTGATGCTTGGATATGAACCACGTTCCTATCCTTCCATTGCCAAGAACTCCCCTCTTCCTTCTATTGAAGAACACCTGTCTACCTTGAAAGAAGCCCGAGAAGAAGCCCTAGCTGCCCATGAAATCGCACAACGTGTCATGAGAGAACGTATATCTTCCAACTTCAAACCCTGGAAAACCGGTGATAAAGTTTGGCTAGAAGGTCACAATCTGAAACTCGGCTACTCTTCTAGAAAACTATTCCCTAAAAGAGAAGGACCCTTCGAAATCACTCAAGTCCTATCTCCCATCACGTATCGCCTCAAACTTCCTGCAACTTGGAAGATTCATGACGTCTTCCATGCTTCTCTCCTGTCGTCCTATCGGGAGACTCCCGAACATGGTCCGAATTTCACCAAACCTCCACCTGACCTTATCGGCGGAGAAGAAGAATACGAAATAGACCAGATTCTCTCACATCGAGGCAACCCTCAAAGGCGTCGTTACCTCGTTTCTTGGAAAGGGTACCCTTCTTCTGAGAACTCATGGGAAACTGAGGGTAATCTCCGACATGCCAAGGACATCCTGAATGCTTATAAGAAAGCTCGCCCCCGAGACTTTCCCCAGACTCTTCGTTCCCTTCAAAAAAGAAAATAACCTACCCCCAGATCATCATGCCTCCTACTCGTACCATCGCCAACACCCGCATCCACTTCGATAACGTAGGGGACTTACCTATCCCTTGCGGTCGTTGCTCTCGCAGACCTCCTTCTGACGGCCTAAAAGCCGAATATGTCGCTTACACCAAAGAATGCAGAAACACTCGCGACATCACCATCCGTCTCGAAGAAAATTCCCCTCTACTCGATACCTATTCCGCCCTTCTCCAGAATCACCGCATCTCCAACATCATCGAATTCATCGAAAGAACCAACCATCGTCTCAATTCCAATGACTGGGTCGTCTCCACCCTTGAACATATTCGAGACGAACAACAAGAACTCCTCATTAACGCCCTTCATCAAATGAACTTCGAAGACCTCGTCCACAACATCCATAGACGTCGTGATTACCACGACCGAGGTCCTCTCATTCGACACAATGTTCCCCTCTCAGACTCTCCCAGTTCTGAAAGTGAAGTATCTTCCCCCCCTACCAGTCAGAGGGATATACCTCATAATGTTACCCCGCCAAGCAGAACTCGCTCTTCCTCTATCGTGAATTCTCCTACTCGCTGCTCCAGTACTCCCCACTCCGGAGTCAGAATGATGACCATCGAAGAACCCTCTCGTTCTCTTTCTATCCCTCCTCCTCATCATCGTCACTCTCGAAGAAACAATGTCCAAGTCATCTATTCCCGTCCTCTCACCCACTCCGGGTCATCCTCTTCTCGTCGTCAAGGAAGCGGAGACTCCCCCGAGGATTCCATCGATGTGGACCTCTCTACCGAACAAGCCTTCGGTCTCTCGGTTGAACAAGTCATCGAAGCTACCGACCAAGCGGAAAGACAGGAAGTCATTGACACCTATCCTTTATCCCCTTCCCATCCGCGATACCACTCCTCCTGCTATCAATGCCGCCGCCTTGGACACATTCGCATTAACTGTGAATGGTATCAATGCCCCGGATGCCAACGCTTCCAACCTGGACATATTCAACTCAACTGTCCCGCTCATCGCGTCCCTTCCCCTACTCTCGTAGGAGACTACGACGTCTTCGACGCTACCGCCAACTCCAACATGACCGGCTCCCCCGCTCCTGAATATAGAGAATTTTGAAAGCCTGGGACTTTCAGTGTACAGAGGGGGTAATGTTACGATATACTAGTTGCCCCCTATCTTTTCCTTTCTTTCCATCTCTCTCCGTATCTGTTCCGTATCTTTCCAGACTGTTCTATGGTTGGTCCAACCCAACCTTCCCTTTATGGTAGTCTTTACAAAGTCTACCCAGCTTATTCTTCGAAGGCTATGCCTTCCTTCACCTTCTCTCATATTCCGGCCAATAGCCTTTCTCCCTCTGTATGGTCTGTGTGCAACCCAGACCCATTTATATAGCTGTCGTTAAACGCACATGTACTCCAGCTTATTCTACGCAATCATACTAGCATCCTTGATACCTCTGTTCCCAGAGTCTCGGTCAACTCCTGACGACCGCTTTCATTCCTGACAACTAAGTACTTCTCATCACTTACAGTGATAGAGAGAGGAAACATTGACCGTTACCTTGGTTGAACACTTTGGTGTCCTCCCGCGTAACAGGAGTCCTCGCTGAAGAACGTGGTGAACGCTGCTGAGGTTATCGAGATCGCGCATTCCGTAGACGTCTCACGGGACCGTACCAAGCCTCGTGATCGTGACCGATCGGCTAGAAGTACCCCTGCACCTACGCAACCGTCGAACTCGAAGCCTGGAAGGGCGAACCAACATGGAAAGGGCATGACGAAGGACTCACCTCTAGGACGAAACGAGGGGAATCCAGCCTCGGGTTCACGCCCCGATCGAGGGCGGTTCAGCCATGACAAGAAGCCAGGCACTGGATTTGGAAAGTCGAGGCCTTCTGACCCAAGGGGACCTCGTCTGACTAAGGAAGAGCATGATAAATTGGCCGCCGAAGGCTGTTGCTTCAACTGCAAGGAAACTGGGCATACCTCGCGCAACTGCCCACGTCAGCGCACCGTGGCGTCGAATGGGGGAACAGGCCCTCCGGGCATGTTGTCTTATCACATTCACCTAGACACCGACACAGAGCGCTTGTTAGCCCTAGCCGAATCCACTGAGACCATGGAAACGCTCACCTTGAACGCGATGTGGATCCAAGAGGAGGAAGACCCAGTTGACCGGCTGGAGGCTGAGTCGGGGGTTCGACCAGGGCGCATGGGTGATCCACTTGCGTGGCGGGCGGAGGAGGTTTTACGCACGTGCACCCCTTACCCAGAGGACGACGTTCACCGAGGGGACGTGTTCGATCGGGAGAGGTTCTCAGTCTACCATGTGTCGATCGACGAATATGTCATCAATGATTCGCATAAGCCGTTCGAGGAATCAGTACTCGTACCTGTGAAGTCGTTGTTGAATCGCGACTTCTGCGTGGCCAATTACTATACCAGTAACCTGGCGACACGCTACGGGATTAGCAGGACAGAGAAGTATAAATACTACCGCCGTATACCCATGAGTAATGCCATTGGTTCGAGGATCGTGTCATTACTCAGTAAGTTCCTGGGGGTACCTGGCAAGGAGAATACTCGACTTCCTAGGTTCACCTGTATTGACCACTTGTTGGGGTCGCCGAAACGATATGAGATCGTTGATTGCGAGTTATACTTCCGAATGGACTTACCAGTAGAGCTTGCCACCAACCCAAAGGTTAACCTGGTGTCGTGGTACAACAGGCGTGTGGAGCGGGCCTTTGAGTCCCTAGCGCATGAGCTGGTCGCCAACAATCGAGAAGTCGATATATTGCGGTGGTTGTTCAGAGCACCGCTGACGGATGTGGAGACGGCCTTGGACGAGTTGGCCTGTAACCTGCTGCGTCCGCTGCCGGACGTGGACTTCGTCGAAACTACAACCCACTATATTATTACTGAGTTGAATGGGGTACAAGTACCCATGGGGACTTACCCAGCACTGCAGCGCAATTCATCAGTCCCGAAGGACTTCAAGCGCGTGATCCCGAAACCCGTCGTCATTGTGGTGAACATAAATGGACGACCTGCAAGAGCGTTAGTGGATACGGGATCACTGTTGGACTTCATGTCATCGACATTAGCTGAACAACTGCACTTACCTCGTATTGAGTTATCGAAACCATTGTCGGTCCAGCTGGCCGTCCAGGGATCTCGATCTAAGGTCAACTTTGGCACCAAGGTCCTGTTTGAATATCAGCGCATTAAGACCGAGTGGTACTTCAATATTGACAGAATCTAAAAGAGAGGGCAGGAGTTGCCCAAGGCTACAGTACATTAGCTAGGAATAAAACTAAGTAAAAGTGAACTCACCTCAGCCGCTGCCTAGATGGACAAAAACGACTGAGGTGCTAATGAGTAGGGTGAAGGTATATATACTATGGGCGGAGGTATACTCGTATTATGTTATCTGTAATGTTATGGGAATGAACCTAAAAGAAGCATTTGAAACGTAATGATAAATGTTGTAAGTGAAAGTTAAAAGGTTAAACGTGTATAGAAATTATGAAGTCACAGTACTTCTGAGTGTTCCGAGCATTCCGGTGTTTCCGAGTCTGGAAGGGCGCGGGAATATTTCGGAAGCGGAAGCGGAATGGTGGTTCCGGTGCTGGAACATCGGAACCATCGGAATGGTATTACTTACTAGGGTTGAATACTGACACTCCCACTCGAGTGTAACCGTAGTCCCATAGCTTTGACGAACTTCCAGTGTTGATCCCTCACAAGTGGTTTTGTGAGAATGTCTGCTACCATGTCTCCAGTTGGAACATAACGGACAATTGCTTCTCCCTTCCCAACAAGATCATCCCAGACAAAGTGATATTTCCTTTGGGTGTGTTTGGTTCGTGCACGGAATTGTGGGTCACGAGATAGGATTATGGCAGCTTGGTTGTCACAGAATAGTTGGGTTGGCCCCTTTTGTGGATGTCCGATTTCATCAAAAAAGGTCCGAAGCCATGCAAGGTGTTGTCCAGCATTGCTAAGTCCAATGTACTCTGATTCCGTAGTGGATAGAGCAACCATACTTTGCTGTTTGCTGGACCAGGAGATAGCTCCACGATTGCTCATGAATAGGAAACCGGAAGTGGACCAGGAGTTATCGGGATCTTGGGACCATCCGGCGTCGGTATATCCGTGGAAGTCCAAATCCATGGAGAGCTCTGTTCCATCGAATCTGAGTTCCATGTCCTTTGTAGCTTGGATGTACCTGAGTACGCGCTTTGCAGCTTCCCAGTGTGCCAGCTTGGGCTTGGCACTGAACCAACTAAGTGTCCCAACCGAGTATGCAATATCAGGACGGATTCCAAGCATGAGGTACATTAAGGATCCAATGATTGTGAGATATGAGACTTGACGTCCTTCGATGACCTGTTCCGGAATGATTCGATCATCTTCCGGATCAGTTGCAGAGAGTTGGGAGCTGTGTGCCATAGGAGTCCATACAGGCTTGCAAGTGGACATGCCGGTGCGTTCTAGGACTGTACGAGCATACTGTGATTGGGAGAGGGAGATGGTGTGGAGCTTGTGATTTCTCTTGATTTCAATCCCCAGGATGTACTTGGCCTCTCCAAGATCATGCATCTTGAAGCTGGCAGAGAGTTTGGCTTTTATGGAGTCCATGAGTTTCCGAGTGGTGGCAGCTAAGAGTAGGTCGTCAACATAGACGACAAGGAAGCAGACCTCTCCGTCTTTCCGGAAGACATAGAGGCATGTCTCTGCATCTAAACGGGTGAAGCCGATCTCTCCGAGCTTCCGGTCCAAAGTCTTGTTCCAAGTCCGTCCTGCCTGCTTCAGTCCGTAGAGAGAATGTCGGAGCTTCCAGCAATATCCAGGCTGGATGGGAACACCATCTGGAGGTAGCATGTATAGGTCTTCCTCCAGTTCCCTATTGAGGTAGGCCGTGGAGACGTCCATTTGATCCAATTCCAAATCATGTTTTGCAGCCAAGGCAATGAGTGTCCGAACAGAGTCAAGATTTGCTACTGGGGCAAAAACTTCCTGATAGTCTATACCTTCCTTTTGGGTAAAGCCTTGTGCAACAATGCGAACCTTGTATCGTTCTACATTTCCATGTTGGTCATGTTTGATGCGGAAGACAGGCTTGGAAGTAATTGGAGTGACTCCTTCCGGAATGAGAATGGTTTCATATACATGGTTGGAGTTGAGGCTCTGAAGTTCTTCTTCCACCACTGACTTCCACCGTTCTTCGTCTGCTCCAGAGTAAGCTTCCTTGAGTGTTCTGGGAAGGGATTCATCAGAGTTGGAATTTGCGGATCCAGCAAATATGAAGTCTTCCATGTTCTCAAGCGATGCTGTGAATGCTCCTGGAATTGCAGGTTCACCTTCTGATGGTTCTGGAGTGTGATCCGGTGGTCTGGAAGCAGGTTCCGGTTCTGGTTCCGGGTTCTGTGGCTGTGCATCATGTTCCCTAAGGTTTGCTCGTCTTTCAGCTTCTTCATTCAGTGTGCGTTGATACTCCTTGTTTTTGTTGGCTGGTTGGCGTTGCCGACCACTGCGCCGTACTCCAGCCACAATGCGAGCTGGAGCTGGAACTGGAGCTGGGGCCACTGGGACTGCCGGAACTGCTGGAACTGCTGGAACCACCGGAACCACCGGAACTGCTGGAGCTGCTGGAATTTGTGGAACTTCTGGTGCTGGAGGAGCATCTAGGTGGAGTTGTTGAAAGCGGTCTGCAAGCTCTTGGATGATGGGGCTTTCTGGCCTTTCTGGGCACTTCAGTCAACCCCTTTCTGAGGCCTATTAGGTGTAAGATATTCCTATAGTCAATTCACCTAAGAGGTATGTATCAGAAGGGAATCCCCTTAATATCAAGGGATATCCCCCCCCACCATAGATTATCTGGCATTTCCCCCATGATATGGTGTGGGCTAGCCCCAAAGCCTGCTGTTGTCCCAGCTAGCTGGGGCTATCCCCAGCACAATACTGCCTGTCCCTGGGATAGAATGGGTGTCAGGGGTCCTTTGTTGCATTTTTCTCCAAAATAGCTCCACCAAATGCTCTATTGGCTCTACTGTGCTGATGTACTCCATATGCATGGACCTCTAGCCAACACCACCCACAATCATTCACTCATAATTTTTCTTTAGATATTTCAAAATCTGCAATCAGTAGCTTACCTTGTATATTGCACACTGC